>NW_019091369.1:711295-732572 GCF_001949145.1 Acanthaster planci | reverse complement strand
TTTTGATTTTTGAACAGCTGCAAAAAGTAAAGAGATGGCTTCCAAAGCCATAGACCATGTGGACAATGGGAAGTTTTGCAAAATTAACATTAATTATTTTCCGAAACACAGAAATGAATGTTCCTGTTTGTATAGAAAAGAATTCAGCCCATCTAAACCTTAACTCTCGAATAACGTACATGGACGCCGCCATGTTGCATGTTGCTTGTAATAACCGGTTTTTTGTTCCCGGCGTTTGAGCGGCCGACCCACGAACAACAAATCGAGCTGTTCGTGAACATACGGGAACAAGCCGCCCGAACTCAGCCTCATTGTGAGTTTTTGGTCACTGTGTAGATGTATAGCAGCATAGCTTTTGTACTGTATTGCAGTACATATATATGTCATGTCATATCAGTTTTGTTTTCAGTCACTCATGGATGCATGAACCGTTATGTTTGAATGAGTCTGGTTCCGGGATCCAACAAACTGACAGTTTCCCCTGACGAGTATAAAATGTATGTACAGTGGCAAATACATATCGATAAGACAGAAACATTGTACAGGCTTTCTTATTGTTTCATGAGTACAATGGCAGAATGATTTTCAGAGGGGGGGGGAGAGTTGTAAGACCGTCGGGCATCAGCCATAATAGGTAGCTCTAGCATGTCTAGTAAACCCCACTTTATATGTAGGACCTGCAGAAACGCGGAGGGATGCCCCCCATCTGCCATCAGTATTTTATGAAACCAGTGGTGAATTCCACGTGTACCATGGCCCGTCTCCACAAAGTCATGATGAAATCACTCGCATTTATATTCCGTCATAAATGAGCACCCAACCTCACAGTGCTTTCCCTGACTATTGCTAGACATTGTAGCACCAGGGAATCGAACCCTATAATCTTATTCTTTTTGTCTTCCCCTCCGCCCCAGATTTGCCCAATTTGTTCTGGGTGATGAAGATCACGTGAGCCGAGCTGAGTCATCAGCCTATGAAGATGACCTGTCACTTTTGACCCTTGATTCCAGTGACGATGGCAGTGGCAGAATGACAAGTGACAGTGACATGGAAACAGAGTGATATTTTGAAATGCAATGCTGTCACCTTATTTGTTTTTAATGGAACAGTTTTATTTATTTAACATGCACCCTTTTTTAAACAGCCCTTTCTTTCCTCTTTGCTGTGCGTAGTGTAAACTTTCATTTTCAAAATTAGCTTCCCAAAAATCAATTGAGACCTATGAAAAATTTTCTCTTTGTTATATATTTGAAGATTATACATATTTTATTGACAGTGAAGATATGAAAGTTTACTGTGTTGTTGCAACAAGGTTTAATGTAGAAACTTCTATGCAATTTCGCCGGTGCCTTGACTTAGAAATATGTCTTCTTTATCAAACGAAACGGTCAAGATTTAGGAAAAATATTTGCTGCTTCATTTTACGATGAAGTATTTGAGGAGAATTCCTGAAGTGATAGGAGGGTTCCCGTGGTCATGGAAGATCCTGGAAAAGTTATTCTAGAAAGGTACGGAAAAGTCAAGGAAGAAAAACAGTTGTGGAAAAGTCGTGGAAATCATGGTCATGCGACAATTAATTTTGGTGGGCAGCTTTTGAGGAGATAATAGAATAGCGAGACAGTTATTGGGTCTATCCTTGTGAAACTATCTGCGTTGAGCAGAAGCACCCCCTCATGGATTGAAATGAGCCATGTTGGTTGGGAGTGTTCATTTGCTGGCGGCAATGCACCCGTAATGCGTGCATTTCATAGCTATTTGTGAACCAGCGAAGTGCAGTTCTGACCAAAGCAGCTGCTGTTGCTAGGGACCAAAGCAGCTGCTGTTGCTAGGGACCAAAGCAGCTGCTGTTGCTAGTAAAATTGCGCCCTCTCTTTGTGCAGCTCAGGGCTCTTAGTAGTGGCCATGGCAGTCTCCCAGTTTATACATGTAAAATGGCGCTAAACCTCATGGAAGAATTGTCACATTTAATCCTTGAAAGTTCTGGAAAAGTCATTGAATGTGGTTACAGATTTCTTTGAGAACCCTGAATAGGTGAGCAACTCATTGTGCAGTGCAGCCCTCTGTCTTTAAGAAACCCAGGGTGGAAGAGCGAAAAAAAGGTAAAAAGGAGGATCTAAAGTTTAAAAAGAGCGGGGGACATATTTATTTCAACAGGTGGAAATACAATGGGACGAATGGCATTACATTCATGTACTGATGGTGCCATCCTTAATTCTTATCTCTCCTCCCCACCTGTTTCCCATCAGTAGCAAGGGAACCGTTTTCAGAGTTGGGTATCGGACATTAATAGACCAATCCATTAAGCTCCACCCTATTATATGGCCTGCCAAAAGTGTGGGGGGGGGCATGCTCCCTGGCCTACCTTCCCTGTCTTCCATCACCATTGATTCCCATAGGAAAGCACACATGCAAACAAAGCTTAACCCATAGAGGAAGGACACGGAAGGAGTTTGAACTGCCCGGGCTGTAACATCTGGCCAATTACCCCTTTCTGGCATGCCAGGTGTGTGCATAGCCAGAGCACAGCGAATGCTTGCTATGCACCATCAGTTTCACAACCACAAAACCCCTTTGATCACCACCGCAATTTTGTTTACAAGATTTTCTGTTTTGTTTGAATTGTTTTTATTATGGCATTTGTACAAAAATGTATTTTATGAGATTTCATGATCACTCCCTGTGATGAAATAGCACATTTTGTTCCTAACGAAGTCAGCTTTCCAGTAGTAGTGGACATTTTGTTGGCCAGTCTTAGCCAAATTCATAACAATTCTTTGAACACTGATGTATTGGACGGAGGAGAATAAACTTACAAACATTGCATAATGGAACAGTGTATCAAAATTTTAATAGCTTATTTACGATGGCAAAAGTAGGTCTAATATCAGGGATGTTTCTCTATTTCCTGGCCACATCAATAATTTGTATTCAATTGCAAGCAAAACACTACAAGTATTGCCAGGATATTACTGGCCCCACTTGTCCGGCTAAGATGCAGGCAGTAATCAGGCAGTTTTGGAATGTTTTCTATTATTCGTCTGATTGGGCAGGGACCATCATTGGACGCTTTGAAGTGCCTGAGTTGCAACTCCTGTGTCCCTCCTCTATGATTTACCCTACTTCCGTTTACAAGAGTAAGTAGCCCGGATAACAGATTGGCATATTTGAAGTGTCCTGGCCCGTCTCTTGGTTTGCCAAATATTTAAAATGGTGTTGCTATGGGAATGAACCTCTCTGGCATTTTGCTGTGAATCTAAAGTTAGCCACTGGTTTTCAGTAAAGGAAGTATGGCAAAGAAAGTGAGGCTCACTTTGGAGATCGCCATGTACTGAAGTGCAGAGATATATGCCAGGGTGTCCGAGATGACCAAATAGCGAATCCATCTACAGACTGAAGCAGTGACCCATGTAGGCACTTCTTAAGTGCTGAATTTTTGTTAATTTTTTAAAAATAAATTTGTGTGGGGGGAGCTGTCATACCTTGCAATAAAAAAGAGACTGTGCACACAAACATCGATTACCCTTGGCATGTATGTCAAGCTTGGTAAAATAGGCATTTTGTCACCCCTGTTGCCGGTTTGTGTTGCAATAACAAAATTCCTGCTTCAACATGTTCACCAAAAAGAAATTTGACCATACAGATGTTCAGGGCATGATGTCTGAAGTTTATGCTTGCCTCCAACACGTATGAGGATATTTGCAGCATTTGATACTCGGGTGTAATTGTTATGTAAGAATTGAATTTATTCAGTTTTTCTTAATTATCACCGATTTGAAAACATTTTTAACAGTTTAATGAAAAGCAATAAAAGTCTGTTGTGATTTTATCATATTTTTTTAATATTTTTGTGCATATCATCATCGTCATTCATTTGTACTGAACATTTATTTGAAATATATTATTTATCCTGAACAAAGTTTTTGTTCCGAGAGAACTGCGAACTAGTACTGTAGTAACGGATTTGATTTATGCTGCTTTCCCGAGAGTGGACGGAGGAAGTCTTGAGCGGCATGTCTCATCGATATGAATTATTCATGAACGTGGCATATATGTGCAATAATTCTGAGTTCATTACGCTTATGATTGGATCACAGTTTTTTTGGTCAAAGTTATCTTGTGCACGTTTGTCTACTTCGTGATGGACTGGAATGTGCACAGGTAGTATGCATATAATGATTAATCATGCCATTCATGTGTGCTGCTCTAGAGGGCTTCCTCACTTGTCTGTTATTATTCAGGAAGTGTTGGGGTGGAGATGCGACTTGATCCATCATTTTCTTAATTAATACGTAGGGTAAGACTTATTACCAGTCACTCAGTGTTAATGGATGTATCATTATATCCTCGTCCAATTTCATTTTAGGATGCCTTAATTACAAGTCTGCAGTAATGGTCTGCAGTTCTACGCTGTACGTATAGCATTGGAACTCTGCATGAAGCCCCTATACCCAAAAGCATTATGGGATGTATGTAAGACAGTCATTCTTATGCCCTAGAAATATGCGGTTGGAGCTGGTTCTTCTGCTACTTGCTCTTTGCATGCTGCCACCATAGGCATGCAGAGCCTCGATCTGGCAGGTTTACACAATAAAAATAACTGGTTCACTGATTCCTGTGCATGTTGCTTATGTAATTTTGTGCATGCCGAGTTAGTTCTTCTACCATGCAATTGGATAAAACAATTCTGAAGCGATTGTACAAGTTGCCAGTTCAAGGCTCTCCATGCCTATGGCGGCAGCGTGTAAATAGCGAAAAGCATACATGTATGGTCCTTTTTCATTCGTGGTAAGAAGGGCTTTGAAACTGGACTGTGATTGCATGGGTACCAGCCTGATTTGTACAAGAGAAATCCGAACACAGCTACAAGGTGTCTCTCAAAACTTGGGTGTGAGAACAGTTTTTGCTAAATAGTTATAACTTGTGGTGGTGAACCTTTGGTGCGATATCCCATCGTGGGGACTTTGACAAGTATCAGCGGAGAAGTAGATATTTTTTGTAGAAATATGGATTCCCTCCGTCCACATGCATGGGAAGCAGGCCAGTCAAATTTCAGAGGAGTTGTGAGGACACATGGCATCCAGTTGTGCCAGAAGCTTTGAGGACATTGCCTGTCCTCACTTGAGGTCAGGTCTGTGGTCTACGGTAAGAGTGTAACCACAAGGTTCCATTGTCCACACTTATCGGTCGACACCATGTCTGAGATTGTACTGTGTTGCTACTTTGTATTGCCAGAGACCAGTCATGTTGAGGATATGTGGGGTCAGGGTTGCTTTACCCAGATGATTCATAAATGCAGACATAATGTTTGGTCATCTTGGTATTAGATCACTGCATGGTAGTGTGTGACTACCCTCAAGATCAGAGTACCAGTGTTTATCCACCATATTACTGAAGGATCCATTATGTAAATGAACATCGTGTAAGTGGTCACTTGCTGTGTCATTACCCTGTAGTTTTCCAGAACTATTAAAATGGTGGTTGTTAATAGGAGGGGGAAGGTGTGGGTATACAGTATGATCTGTTAGTCTTTCAACAAAAATGTATTTCTTTCTCCCTCAGGAAAAGAGACTTAAACTTTCTAACTCTGCGCTTTTGAACTCAAACACGTCCAAGGAGTATATACAGACACACAAAGCATTGAGATTTCGTGGTAATTTTATTCAACTTGTCAAAGAAGCAAAACAAAACCCACATATTAATCAGGTTTTATATCTTAGTGTGGGAAGCGATAATTTTTTTTCTTCTTTAAAGTGGTTTATAAGATAACGATGCATTTGTCAGTCAGAAATAGATTGTCCTTATTACAGCACAACATAAAAAAGGAAGTTTTTGTGTACATGCACAAAAAGTCGAAACAATAATCTTTACATGGAACTATTTGGAAGAACAGCACAAAGACAGCTACCAGCAAAATTGCAGACTCCATTTCAAATTTACTGCCAACAGAAAAGACAAAATATTTACCAGCACAAATACGCACACAGCTAAGCTGAAAAGACACAATCATTTTGATCCTTTTGCATGAAATGCAGAGTTGAATTTACACATTGCAAACAATAAAGATTACAAATCATATAAAATACAGCTGTCTACCAGTTTGTAATATCCAGCTGTTTGTTGTAAACAAAGAAATGGCAAATGAGCCTGCAAGACAAGTGCCATAAAATCTACTGGCATGTACTCTAAGTATGTTACAATAAATCTTTCTTTGATAATAAACTGTTTGGACTAAATGTTCACAATAAATAAGGCTTCATACCATTTTGAATTTCTCTCTTTTCCCCGCAAAGTATCCATTAAATATCAAACCATGACACCAATAGTTTATTGACGCCCATTTGGTTGCAACGGCATGCAAAAACTTAGCATGATTTTATCCTAGACAAGAGAGGACAAGTCTGCATTGCTGATGCTGAATGTTACGTGCCAAACTTCTCGATACGGATGGGAAAAATTCACATACAGACCTCGCCATTACAACTCAGGAAAAAACATTCTTTGTGATATTCAAAACAGTACGTTAAGAGGTAGTGTGAACAACTGGACCAAACAAACTTACTTCAATATTTGTACATATTTACAGACTGCTGCTATTTACAAAATATGCACATTATTTACAGTATATTTCTCTGAACGCTGTACAAGATATATTTTAATTTCAATCGCTACCATGAAAAGAGCAAGGTAAAATAGAAAGGTGACCGATTCTGCATATACTTCCTTTCATTGAAAAAAAAAGTAAGCCATGCTTGCATAAATCAAATCTTGACAGTGTCAATGCGAATCATCTGTTAAGAATAACTTTAAAGTCACCATATGGAGTATTTTTGCATTTTGTATTTCATCCCAATTGACAAGAACTCTACCAACCAATTGAAACAAAACGACAAGACAAATTATGTAACTCAAAAGAACCTACAGAGGAGGAGCGTACATACATGCTACAATTCAAGCTTAGTGATACTTGATACTGTGCCATCTCTCTTGACATTTAAGGCTTTGTCTGATCAGGTGTGCAAGTGCATTCATGTCCGTGCACCAGTCAGAGTCTATTTCTCTGTGTTCTTGTCTTTGTCCAGGTCGGTGCTGTTCCTTGGGACAAGGAACATGCTACCATCTGGCATCTGTTGCAGGGTGAATTCGTTAGGGTCTACCGGATCGCCGTGCTCGTCACACATGCTCTGGAAGACTTCACTGTAGAGTTGCTCGTAGCGTGCCTGCATGTCGGACGTCTCCTTGTCGATCTGTTCGCGCTCCAGCTGCAGCTGTTCCTTTTCCACCTTCAGGCTGTCGATGTTGACCTCCACCGACACCAGGGCATTGATCTTTCGCTTGCGGCAGTTCTGGGCCGCCACCTTGTTCTTGCCGCGGCGGCGGATGTCCCTGATCAGCGTCAGCTGGGCGTCGTTCAGCTCGTACTTCTTCAGCATGTCATTGAAGGCGTCCACGGGCAGGTTGATGATTTTGTCGATGGGCACTGGCACCTTGAGGGAGCGGGCTCGCTTCTCGTCGCGCGACAGCTTGACCACGTTCTGCTTGTCCTTCTTGGTGGAGCTGCTCTTGCTGCTGTTGCTGCTGCGGGTGCTGGTGGGAGAACTCGAGGATGAGGCGTAGGTATGGTTGTGCTTGACATTTTCGGGCTTAGAGGACTGGCTGTTGTAACTGCTGAAAGAACTTCCACTGTCACTGTCACCCCCACAACTTGAACCACCTACAACCAATAAGGGCATTGACAGCAATTTATCATTTAAATCAATGAAACAAAAGACCACTTGACTCCAATCAATCCTTGAAGAAAGATCTAAAATTGTAATGGGCAGACATTTTGCTTACAGGCAGTAGAAGACATTTCTCTATTTTGCATTTTGCTTTAAATGTCCAACCAAAACCTCTCCCACTGCTAAGCCCTAGCCCTAGCCCTAAAAACAAAATGCAAAGGATCCTTATCCTCACTCGTCAATCCCCTCTTAACCTCCCTCAAGATATTGCCCCTTTGTCTGTTATGTCATCTTTCACCATCCCTGCAGCCTGGTTACTAGACCAGTGCGGGCCTCCCAAGGCCAGATAAGGTATGTCCCTGTTTGATCTGTACTCTCACCTCTTTGTCTGTGGTAGCCATAGCCACTGGATGTCCCGTTCAGGCCATTTCCATCTAGGCTGGCATTGTAACCTGTAGCACCCTCTAAGCCATCATCGCTGGTGTGGTACGGGGAACTCCCGTCACTCATATCTTCAAATCCAGAGCCTGTAAATGATAGTCAACAGAACAATAAGTTACTTCCATATTAGTGAAAAAAATGAGTGGTTAATATAAATGCAATCAGCATGGATACTTGGAGTCCTAGAACTATTTACAATAGAAAGATGGACTTTTTTGTAAAATACATGTACAAAAATCTATGTGTTTGGTGTCTGATCACCATACTTAGATCATCAGGAAAATGGTTGATCAATGTCAGAATTGATTTTTCTTCACAAAAATCCGTAACAACTGCCAAACAGGTTCTGAAAAATAAGTCATTACTTCATTGGGAGACTTTGATATGCTTGGTGTCCTTTTTACCAGTTCTGAGCATGTGTGTGTTGTTCTGAGCAGGCATGCGTCGTCCTGAGCACGCATAATACTGTGAAGGACTGGTACGTCTGCGCCTCAAAAGTCTGCTGCTATGAATTCCATGCCATTTCAAGATAGTTACTTACATGATCCCTCGAACGAGGAAGTGGAATTGGTCTCTCCGAATGCCTGCATGACATTTTGAATCTGCTCGTCAAAGTCCACATCCATGGGATCCACTTCACCCACGCTGGATGTGTTCAGTAGCTCCATCAGTAGAGAGGAGTTGTCCTGGTTGTCAGTGGCATTTGGCATGGGTGTCTCCAGGGTTGGTGAGAACGTCTGGTCTGGCAGGAGGAAGCTAGAGAAGTTAAGGTTCTGCTGGCCATTGATCGACCCCGTCGGTGACGTCGAGCTCAGACTGAGGTTCGCAAAGTTGGACAACGGGGAGAAGACCTCTGGCGGCTGGACGAACTCGTACAGCCGCTGCAGCTCGACAGGCAGCACGTTCCGGTTGGCAGCCAGCGTGGCATTCTGCAGGTTCACGTTGCCGTTTGTGGTGGCGTTGATGGCAAAGGCATCCTGGGTGGTGTGCGGTTGTGTTATGTTCATGTCCACTGCGGCTTGGTAAGGCAGGCCGGGGAGCTCGTGGAGCTGGCGGGTGAGTTCGGGAATGGAGGCCAGGTCCTCCCACCGCTGCTCTTGCTCCTGGGGGCTCAGAGGCTGCTGCTGTTGCTGGGCCTGATGCTGCTCAGCATCAGTCTGGGGCACAGCAGGTAGGTACTCATCCTCAAGGAGCTGCAGGCAGTCTTCCAGGGAGATGTTCCCATCTGGCTGAACTGGGACCTGAGGTAGGGTTGGCTGGGGTGTCTGGGGCTGTACCACCTCCAGCCCCGGCGGGTTGGGCACGTACTCTCCCGTCTCTCCGTCGATGTTGTAGCCGAAGTGGTCCCACGACTGCTGCTGGGGTTTCAGCTTGTCTGCGTGCTCTCCTTTCTCCACCAGTAGATCTTCCTTGAAGGCATAGGACTCTTCCCGGCAAATACCCATGTCAATGTCTTGTCTCCACAAAGCCTCAATGAGGTCCATATCCTGTGTTCGAGAGAAATACAGAAATGAAAGTATCATGAGATTTTTGCATCAAAACCTCACCACGCCTGCATCACAATCAGTTGGGAAAACTTGTACTTCCATGAAATTTGGAATTCCCTGACTGTATCTATGGTTTCTCATTCAAGAAAATCACGCGACAGAAAATTTGATTGAAAAATACACAAATATACATTGTCCACTTTTACTGCCAGTGTGTGAAGAATTCCTGTCAGTCTAATAAGATGAAATGCTCCAAAGAAAGCTTCACAACAAGAAACAAACGAAAGGACACCCACAGAAAGGCAAGGTAACCTGTGAAAGGAAAATTCCAACCTTGAAGAAGAATGGTTGGATCTGCTGAATAGTAATGGACAATGTGACAACAGCTCTGTGAATCATTTAAGGTCATCCTGTAAGATCAGAAAGGCTGAATAGTGTGCAATTGTGTTTGGCTGTTGACAAAAGAGACTACTGGTTACGTGTACATTTTCTGATAACAATGCTGTCTGCTTTAGTAGTTTCCAAACTGAAGACTTTTAATAAGCTTGGATTTTTTAATTGAGGGATTTTTGCTTTGCTAAATCTTATGATATTGGCACAAAGGACAATGCCCCTTTTACGAATCTCCTTTGAATAGGGGAAAACGTGGCTACACAAGTGAAAACCCTGATCAAAACTTGAAATAATACAAAATTTCCAGCGAAGTACTGAAAAAGGGTCTGACTTATGGTTCTCTTTGGCCTGTATTTCATTCTGTTTATGGATTTTTAGAAACAAAGACAATTTTTCACTTGAGTACCTCTGGACTCAGATCAACAATGTTTTGGCCGCTGTGCGTCACAGCAACAGCACCATCCAGTGTGTTTTGTGCTGGACCGTTGGCTTCTCCTTCCGAAGCCTCGCCATTATTGTTGTTTTCGTCATTGTTGTTGTTGTTATTCGGAGCAGATGCTACGTTGACAAGGGGTAAAGATCTGACATTATTGGGTTCCAGTCGATCCAACAGCCATGTGGAAACTTCTCTAAAATCCCGGCTGACCGGGTAGAGGCCGTGGGAGAGCGAGTTGAGTTCTCTAAAAGCCGACTGGCTGTGGAGATCATAGTCCAAATTCTTGAAATTCACATAGCTACCGTCTAAAGAATTGTAGAGATTGTGGAACTGCGTCTCAGTCAGAGCAGCGCTTTGTCCAAGCAGTATTTCGTGGATCTCTGGCAATTGTGAGCCCAGTTGTCTCTGCATATAATCATCCCAGTCAACCCGGAGGAGACTCAAAATAACAGCCAATGTGAGAAATGGATCTCGCCAGGGTTTCTTACGATGCATGGTGAGAACTGAGGCAGTTGTAAACAAACACTAACTCAGCAACCGTTGCAGGATAGGAGCTTACAAATCAAGTTCCTCACAAAGACCCAACTAACATGACTAAGCCCAGTCCAGGAAAAATCTCAACTCATCTCAACCAAACAATCGACCACAACTGTATTATCGGCTTTGCTTCTTTGTCTCGTCAATATGGCAAAGTTACTTATTTCCAAACCTAAACATTCGTACGTAGTCCAGCAATCTCCGAAATCACGCACACGGCTTTGCGTTAGCTCGCCTGATTCAGCAGTTGAGTGATTTCATCATAGTCCACAAGAAGTAGAGAGTAGGTCACGCGATAAAAACGCCGGTCAGGATATTTCGCCCGACACGACGAAAACCCCCTAATTTGTTAACGCTGCAATTCCACTCCTGCGATGAATCGAATCTTTTTGGAGCCCACAGTCTTCAAGCTCTTTACTGATAGTTTTCTTCAGTCTTCAGGCTGTACATTTGCGTATTTTCCTTGTCCTCAGTTGCTCCGTTGTTCACACAGATACACATAGACCACACAAAGACTAGAACAGGAGTGTCGAGTCAGGTCGTTGAGTCTATATTTAGACATGACGTAATGACTTCACGAGCGCACGCGTACTCTCCACGTGATTGTGGAAGGAACCTTCTGGAAGTGTACGGGACGGTCGCACGGCGATGACGCAAATGCAAATGACCTGCAAACACTGGCTACGGCGGGAGCAGTTAGCATAAGAATTGCTGCGAGTGGGCCACGATTTCTGGTATTTTTGTTATTGTTGAAAGAACGGTTAAACTTACTGAGTACAACAGTGGAACACAAACGAGGTTTAAAGCAAAACTTCCATTTCTTTGGCTGAAAGGAATGAACATTGGGCGAAACAACTAACTATGGGCACGGGACCTACCCGCACAAATGTGAACCGTAGTAATTGGCGTCACAATACGCATTTTCAATCCCCAATACCTAAAAAGGAAAACGATAAAGGTTTCTCCTTAACAACTCCAGCATCCTGGACTTAATATTACTGAATGAGGTCGGAGGGAAATTCCAAAAATAAAGTTAGTGAATTATGACAATTGGAATTTTTCATATATATTCTTTCATACACAGAAAGTTTTTTCCATTTCTTGTTATACTTCTTGCAAGCAGTTGGTTAAAATTTCTTCTCAAATGCTGCCTCATAAATACTAAAAAAAAAATCAATATTAGGTACCCTTGTATGTTAAACTTTGTTCCCTTCTTTTCAAGTATTTTGTTTTACAGAACAGGCCCGCCGTCAAGTGAAAACGAAATTAGGAAGCTCAAACCAAAACAAGTCTAAATATATCGCCCCGGAAGTCAAAGCATGCCAACACATGTCTAGTTTTTCCTCATGTGACTAATAAGACCATCGTTTCTACAATAACATTCTTCAACTTCAGTGACTAACAATCAAACGACTGCGCATCATTCACTTTTGATTTTTTAATCCAACAAACATGTAGTTCTCTCTTAACCTGCTTCCACAAAAGCTCAGGAAATTCACCCAATTGAAGGAGTCACCATTTGCATGTAAATCCCATAAAACATTGCTTCGCAAGTTCATAATCCATCAAGGCTTGTACAACGTCCAAGTAAATTTCTTCATAACACAGTCCTTTGTCCGATGTTTTGAGCTCATATTTGAAACTATGAAATCACCTTGTAACCTTGTTTCTTAAACAAAATGTAAAGCAATTATTCGGTGGCGCGACAGTGAGTCACAAGAACACTTCCTGATTACGCATCCATCACAAAAGTACAGAAAAAAGAGGGTGCAACTCAACATGGACACTTGCTTATAATTTTAAGAAACCTTTGTTCACTTGAGTCACTTCACGTCTACCACTATGCCTGAGGATTGAGGATGAACTATCTTTTTTTGTGGAACAAAACCGCGGGTTGGTACATGTACATTTAAATCGAAGATCCAAGTTAGACTGAAATAAATATCTTCAACAGCAAAAACTCCAAAAGTAATTACAGTGAATTATAGATGAGTCCAAAAGTTGCACTCAAAATATGGATTCTTTCTTGTTTCATTAATTGGAAGTGAATTTTCAGTTTACTTATGTACAGTAAATTTTCACTTTCTAATTACGAGCATCGTCCACTACAAACTAATTCCTTCTGGATTCACAAAAACATCTTCTGCCACCTCAAAGATGAACAACATGACAGGGCATGCACTTGTTCCCTTAAAAAGAATTTGCAAGAGGTGCAATTTTAAGAATCTGCATCATCATCGATTTCTTGCCGCTTGCACTAGGAAGGACCCACACTCCTTGACCTTTGACCTTGCATGCTCATGTTCAATCAATTTCGTGGTTGTACATGTACATGCAGCTGAAGTTTGTTTCAGCTTTATAAAAATAAGGTTTTTAACACTTTTCAAACAACAAAATCAGACTTTTGGGGGTAATGGTACAGTATCTTGTATGGCATTTTTCTACAAACTTTTCCTGAGTCATTTGTATTCCAAACTTTTGATGTGTCTGGCAATACTGCCTCACATCTGTGTCAGAGCAAACAATAACAAATCACTCGATCCTGGTGACAGAAAGTTTCACTTAAATTTCAGGTTTTGACGAGCAGCCTCTATGCATCTTCCTTCTTTTAGTCAGGGAATGTTTGCCGTGAGGATGTGATGCAGTTTGGCACTACACATGCAGTCCGCAGGAAAACAACACAAGATGGATTAGAATTCTGGGAGTGATGGTGAAAGACAATGCAGAGTGGAGAACCAACTTCACCAGGCAACCAATCAACCGTGGAATGTATCGAGGTCTATATATGGGGGTGGGGGGACCAAATGGGATTTTTTTTCTAAAAAACAACTGTCCATCTTTTTTTCGTTTGTAACGTTTGTAGTCACCCACCACGGTGGTTATGCAGTTCCCTTAAATGCTGATAATTTCAATTTCTTAAAAAAGGAGAAACCAACAACATCTCTCAATAAGGGGGGGTGTCAAAACTTCCCCCCTGCCACTAGACACATCACTGCCGATCACTCTGTTGAACGTTATGCCATTGCATAAAGTGATGAAACTGTGCTTGTTCGTTTGTTGTTACCTGTTGGCCTTTCATTATTGATTTGAAATCAAATAAATTTCAATGATAACAAATGGAAAAGCATATAGAAAAATGAATGAATGTTGAAAATGATGTTGCATTCACACTGTTTGCAACTCTGACAGTTTTTAGCACCTTAAAAATGAAGACTACTTAGTTAATCACAAAATACATATACGTAGCTATCTATACTGTCTCGTCTCTTGGGAAAAATATCTCCAGCATTTATACTGCTAGTTGCAAGTTCATAATAAAAAAATTAATTTGAGATTGAGAAGCATTTAAAATTTCACTGAAATAACTCTGAACAGATGTGGTAAAACAAGAAGACTCATTGAAAAAGGCGTTAACGGGGGTTCTTAACTTTGAATTCTTAGTGCCATTTAGTCTGTTGCATGCATGGAGTTCCAGGGCCATATCATACACCTTACATGTATTTATGTACCATGATGTACCGGCCATTTTGCCTGCCTGGTGGCAACTTATAATTCAAAACAGAAAAGACCATTATCAATGAAAACATCAAATTCAGTTGCAACACGATTTAATCGGTGAACGAGGGTTAAACCTGGAGGGATACCCTCATGCTTGCAGTGAATCGTAGCATAGTCGATCTACATGTACCATGAATGATCGTAACATCGAAGGCGATCCACAGCATGAGAAAACCATGATGTGAACCACCATGTTAACACGGTTTAAGTATGGTAAAAGAAGAAGCGGTTTACACGGTTGAAACCGCATTCTGGTGTGCATATATGCATTATACAGTTCATACGATGGTTGTACATGTACATGTGTGCTACCCATGATAACTACATCATTAGCAAATTTCAACGCTGAACACTCCACAATAACATGGTCATCACATGACACACCACAGTCAGGTTACATGAGTCTACGCATACAGCGCTGCCGGCCCCTACCTTCTGTGTTTGCTCTTTGATGTCGGATCCATCAGTTACATCCATTTTCATGTTCGGACTCAGTTGTCCCTGTAAAACCTCCATGGTTGTTGCGATATGTTCCAGTGAAATCAATGTCAGTACTAGACCAGTGTATAGAGTGTGACGTCCACAAGTTGTGAACCGTGTATTGTGCGGGTTGTTCTCGAGATTAATGGTTGGTACATGGAGAACCAATACTATAATGTGTATGGCGCGCCAATCGGGTCACTGAACACTGACACTATGTCAGCGGTGGGCTTACCGGTGCACGCCTACAAAATCCTAAATTTGGTAGTGCAGCCTGGTACTAATTCGAGTACGGGTCATAGACACGGCTGCTTTCAATTGTACTTCAACCCCGGCCCGGGGATGGGAAAGATCAAACAATAACGCACTATGTACACCACGTACATGTACACGTACAGTACATGTACATACACCCGTACATGTACGTACGTGTTGACGCAACTCAATATGGGATTGCCGGCCGTACCCGTATACGGAAAAGATTAGTGATGAATAATTCATGTTGACGGCTGCAAGTACGATGACATCATTTCTTGGGGTGATGATTGGTAGACGATGTTGAGCTACCGGACAAGGTTGGAATACATGTGTTTTCATCCACTGTTTTGACCTTGGGTGGTTAAGAGTCTGACTATGGATTGACGTAAGTTGCGGACCTGCAGTACACAGACTGTTCCACTAGCCACTGCTTGACTGAATGGTAAAAATCATGCGCTTTCGGGCAGTAGAGATCGTACCGTGCTCAGCCCCGTTCAGTATTACTATGGGGGAAAGAAGGTGGCGGGTCGGTGTTTTTCCTTTTACACTTGTTCAAAGATTATAAAAAAATAAATAGGACAAGTTGGACAAGAGAACTGGACATTTACTGTGGGTTTATATTATAGTTGTGTTTTAGTAAGAATAGAACCTTCAATAAGAACTAAAAAATAAAGCCGTTTCCTATTAAGTGATGTGTGGGATTTACAGACGTAGCCACGAATCCAGACGCAGCTATTATTTATGAAGACTTGTTTGGAGATCGTTTGACCATTTAAAAAACTTCAAAATCCCAACTTGCAAGTATTTTATATATATATATTTTAGTCATATATACAGTTTATTAGTTAAATTAGTTGAAATGTTAACATTTTTCACCATTTTTTTCTGGTGTTAGGGGACGCTAACATAAATACATGCTTTACCGTCCAATTGAAAAAATCTGAAGAAAAACAAATAACTATTCATTCCTTTTCGTTTGTTGTATCATTTAGAAAAAAGTGACAAGCACAACAAATCCAAAACAAAACAAAACAGTCAAACGTACTTCGTTGTATCTTTTTTGTTTTTAGCTTTAGTGAAATCCCCCCCCCGTCCCGGGGGGAGTGGGCGTCATCCATCCACTTGGTCGGTTACAGCCTTGGAATAGTAATGTAAGGCTGCATCCGAATCTGTTGTCTAGAGCTAGGTCTAGGTCTTCACTCCATTGGAAATGTGTGGAGACGCGTAGACAATAGACCTAGCCGTAGCTCTGGAAGCCCGTTTCGGACACGGCCTAAGATATGAGCTGATTTATGCGCCCGAGCACAATACAGCCGTTTCACAATAGTGCACCATCAAGAGATTGCAGCGCGTTGGCCAATCACAATGCGCGAAATTTGTCGACCCGATGCGCGTTAGGAAAGGGTCGACAAATTTCGCGCCTTATGATTGGCCAACGTGTTGCAAACTCTTGGTGGCGCACTATTGTGAGCCGCCCGTATTACATCTTCTGTAACAAAGTGTAGTAAAGAGTCTAAGACTAATTGTACCCCTCCCCCTGTAGCCTATGGCACTCACCCGTCCTGTCACCGGCAACAGGGACAAAAACCATCACTGAGTGTGTTTGGAACGTTGTGTAATAATATCCAGTTATCGGCAAGAGTCTGCTTTTGTGCTATGGTGCATGCTAATTAATAAGCCGAGGCGAGAGATTGTAACCTTTGTAAATTTAGAAACTTCATTCAGTACCACAGAAATTAGAATATAAAAATTAAACACTTCTTTATACGAATAATAATGGGTGTCAGTGTTTGCTCTGAGGATACGTAATTGCGCTCTTTAATTGTTAAATTTCCATTCTTTCTTTTCATTCTTTTTTGTTTTTTTTTTGGGGGGGGGTCTCTCACATTCATCGTCACGCGTCATTCGGACGAATGACACATATTGAAAGTGCATCACCCACAAAAGTCCCTACACTATGAAAAGGAAACGAATGAATCCGTAGAATGAACGTTTATGTAACAACTGAGGGTAAGGGGCCATGTATATGTAATATACAATTATTTCACTCCAAGCCCCGAAATTGCGTCTTTATTTTTGGCCATTTTAATCTGTATTTCGGAACTTTTGGTTTTTATACTGATGTAAATTTGAATATCCATGTGCAAAACTATGATGTCATCTAAGGCAATAACTATATGAAGCATTGAATTGTGCAAAAAAAGCTGGGCTGTTTATGTTTTGTTGTTTGTTCGGCGATTTAAAATGTAAATATACTACAATAAGCCATCAAATAACCTTTTCTCAGAAGAAGATTCAAAAAGTAAATTTGGATGTGAAAACGTGTGAGCTGAACATTGTCTTCTTTGATTTACTTAACAGTAACAAACAACACCCTAACTTGTCCAGAAAAGCTTGGGCATATTGTAAAATGTTTTACAAATTCCTCACCTGTCGTCTCTGTGACTGGGTTCGTCTCTCACCAAGGTGGTCATGTGGTTTTGGCTTTCAGTCGACCTATAACTCTTTTGGTTTTCCTTGCATAGGTATTTATTTCAGGGTTTTCCTCCCGTCTCGAAAGCTGGACCTTAATGTCTTTTCTCTCTTCATTTTTTCTGTGGCCTTCGGGCTACAATGTCCATGCACTTTTGAGGCACCCCCGGTTTTATTATCACCAGAAAGAATAAATAGATTAGGTCAATAGGAGTGAACTTCAAGTCTGATTTAAAAGGTCTCAGGCAATAAACGTTCAAGAAGGTTCAACTGCGCGTTATCGTTCGTACCTTTTGCACACTGACCCTATTCCTTTGCCGAGCTATTCAACCAAAGCATAGGCCTGCATGAACAATAGATTCAACCAAAAGATCAAGGGAGATTCAAATATACTCGAATGTACGTGGCTTTCAAAACGTTGAATGTGATTCTCAAAGCTCACTGATAACTTCACCGTTGACCTGACCAAGTTTGCGATAATTGTGAGATCATCGCTTTTAATGTGTGACACAGGGCAAATAGACATATACACAGAAGATACGGTGTCTGTTTACAATGTTCAATCTTCTCTCTGTCATAAATTCAAGAAACCGTAGATGGATGATAAAATGTAATACCCTTCACGAAAATGGTGCGGATATTACTGGTCCAAATTAAAGTGGCCCCCGTATGCCCCCCTGAATCGTTGAGCGCCCACCTCCAAAAAATTAGGGGCTCTCCCAAATACCCCCCCCCGAAAAATGTACCCCAATTACGTGCCTGCATTTACATGCAGCGGGTTCATCAGTTGTTGAACGCCCTTTTTAAAGCAGTTCAACGAGGCATGATAATGAAAAGGTTCGCGAAATTTGAACCGAAGCAGATCTGGCAGAGATTGAATTAAAGTTGCGTTTGCTGTCACCAAGTCCAAACCGTTTGGCTACGGCCAACCGAGCGCCTCTGGAAGCCGCCAGGTATAGCGCCTTCTACGCAATTTCCACGTATTTCTAAATATTACGAAGCCATTCGGCCTCGGCCTATGAAGCACACTGCACAGTAATTCCCGCATTTTTCAAATCGTTTTTTTTGTTCAAATTCATAAACGGTTGACTTCAAATTCGTTACTAAAACCCAGGGCCTTTCATTATTCAGTTAAATTTCGTCTTAGTCACCCATATTTGCGCTTTATTCAAAACAATTTCATGCATTTACCACACTTTTTCATGAAAGCCACGCAGATGTCGTCGTCCGCTATTGCCAAACGTAAAATGGATGGAACAGTTTAATAATTAATAAGCCTTATTTAAATTGCATTCAAATTCGTCACATGATTGTTATAATATCGTTGGTATATGTTCATCTGTTCATTTCTACTTTAAAAATATTTGCTTTATTGAATGTCTGGAGAGCAGTTTAAAATTCCTGTTCAACATAGATCTGTAGGCCATATATCTTCAATAGGCAAAAATGATATCTATTCCATACGTTTGTGTGTCCATTTATTTCTTCGACAGTTTTAAGCGTCAGTAACTAGAGGAAATGTAGGTCTATGCAAAGGCAAGTGAAACTTTATACATTTGCCAATTCATGCGAGAAACAAGTAGGCCCATATACTTGAAAGGAAACATGCATTTATATTGTTTTTTCACATCTTTCACCAACAGTCGTTTCAATTCTTATTGTCCTTGGGATTGGTAATTTTTTAAGTTGGTAACCTTTTATTTCTTGTCTTGTACACTGTCTGCACGTTTGTAAATGCTTGTACACCATCCAATGAATTGGATAGAAACATTATTTAAATCGACTGAACAAAGACTGATTCAATTCTTACAGTACGTGATCATGGGGCGACTGGAGACGATTCTATAAAAATCTGAGGACATCAAATGGACAAAATGTTGAAAAAGATCAACCATTAATCATCTGGAATGATCAATGACTAAATTCACTGTAGTATTAGCGTTTCCAGTCTTCTCGGGACGAATTTGAATGAATTTGGACGAAAAACGTTTGGAAATGTGCAATAAAACCTCTCACGGTTGGGATCGCCGAAAGTGTATTGGTCATTATTGTGCTATAGGCCTTTATCATGATGCTGTCATGTTTGTCAAGCCCCCTTTTGATCCATTTCCAATAGCAATACAACTTCACGTATTGATAAAAGGGAACAGACCATTTTTCCCCTTTTATCCTCAGGCTGTGTCCAAAAGGGGCTTCCAGAGTTATGGCTAGGTCCATTGTCTCGTGGAGCAAAGACTAGACCTATTACCTCTAGACAGTTTTAATAGTTACATAGCTTTGAATGCTAAAAAGCAAGATGGCTTCCCCATTATTGACGGCTATAATCGGGGTTCGCTCGTCAGCCAGAACCCAAACAGGGCGCTGGGAAGGGCAGGTGGCCTTGCACTGATTTTAGTGAAGGAAATACGTCACACGGGGTCACAGGTAACGACGCACAGAGCATTGTGGTTAAATTTCTGACAGGCGCATGGCCTTGGGCAATGCGTTACACGAGCGGTGGTTATCAATTCGATATTTTTCTTTTTCTTTCTCATTGCTGAAAATATTCTCACTACACTTTTTTCGTTCATCCAAAATTGATCAAGATAACCATTGATTTGAAGTATATCGCCAAAAGACACGTGATCAGTGATACCTAGACGATACGATAAATGACCACACTGTGATCGTACCAAAGTCATGTTTCATCATACAGCCGACACTTTGCCCGTGCCAAAGCATTACTTTCGGCGATTCATAAATACAAATAACGCTTTGCAAACAGGAAGTGATAACCTCGTGGTCACAGGTCGTGCACAATGTAGCCAATCATAGTTCAAAACCATCGACCAGCCCTTCCCTGCACCTTGTTCGGGCGCTGGGTGACGTTCGAGCGAATGCTTGGTGCATATAGTAAGGCCAATCGACAGAGGGCGGGTTTGATTACTGATTGGAAACCAGTTATCTCCAGTGTGCCATACAAAGGTCACGCTGCTGCTGCTGCGGAAGTTCAGAGCTAGCTATTTGCGCTGCACGCTGATGGCGCCTGTGCCATCCGGTGGAGCTGGGCTGACTTCCGGTCTGACCTTGTTTTCAGGCTAACAGATCATTCTTCGCCTAGGTAGGTAACAGTCGCGTAGTAAACAACCCTGGCCTGATTTTTGTGACTCACGTAATTTGTCTCAGCGAATCGAGCCTTTTGTAGCAATTAATTGTCAAAATGTTAAGGTCTCGTCATTGAAAGTGTTTCCACTAAATTCCAGGTTCACCGCGAGTAACGTATGACGTCATCACCATCGGCAGAAGGGAGTTTAGGGGTGCAGTGTCCCAATTCAAGGAGAATTCTCCGCCAGGCCGAGGCGCAGAAAAAGTACCCCCAGAGATTGTTTCGAAAAGAGGGGTCTGTTTGGGCCAAGAAATGGTGGGATTGTGTCAGTATGGCCCAGGATCATCTCTGTAGATTCAGGGGCACCCATCTGGGGCAAAGCAGACGAAAATGGGATTGGAAATTAGTCAGA
>NW_019091369.1:664067-711204 GCF_001949145.1 Acanthaster planci | reverse complement strand
ACATTCACTTTTTGGGGGTGAGTTTGTTTTGGGCGGATAATTAAAAAATTCATTGGTTAACCTACTAAAAATTGAAAATCAAATGAAACCTGAAGGACCAAACAACACATTGTTTTTTGTTTGAGAGGCCTCGGGGACTTCAGTTGCCTGCCATGGGGCTCCAAACTTGGTTGATTTTACACCATTTTCAATGGAGCTTGAATTGGTTCAGTGCACCCTTAGGGACTATAGACTTTATTTAGTTGTAGTGGCCTTCAGTGTTCACTGAACACCGTACATTGGATGTTATTTTTCCAGGGCTGAACTTCCTGACAGTGATGAACTTTTCAGCTCTTGTTTTGTTGTTTGTTATTTCACCAAAAGAGGTATTTCCTTGTGGCGTTATGTCAAGGGAATGATTTCACTCAGGATTTAATCTTAATCTTATCTAACCGTCGATCACGCCCCTGTACGTAACAGATACGATTTGAATGGTTATATATTGAAAAGCAAAAAAGACTAAGATAAACCATAAGAAATATCAAAACAAAGTGAAACAATGAGTTTGTTTTTGGCGAAACAACAGCTAAAACACGTAGGCCTATAAGGGGGGGGAAAGAGGGAACAAAGCAATCAACAGTAATGGGGCAGTGCGTGATCTGCATTCCCCTGGCAAATGTAGAGCTCAAGAGGGCGCTACGTTACTTTCATCCGAAGACACGGGCTGCTTCCCATTATGGGTCAATGACTGCGAAATAAACAAATCTCATTATCGATACCGGAAATTTCCTCATAATTCTGTTGTACCATACAAATAATGCCAATGCTGCCACAAGTTTTTTGACGTTTTCAGTCCGATCGTTTTAATACATTCACAGGCCAGTTGGCACTTCTGCCAAAGAGCATTATATCAACTCGCTTAGATTTTTCATTGTCAAATTGCCGGTTAGTATGACTCACGTTGATGACTGAGCTTATCATTTGCTAGTTCCTCAACCCTGGTCAGCGTTGCGTCGAAAAACACAGACGAAAAAACCGGCCACCTGTCTACCCCGTCAGGCAGAGTTCTAAACTTGGCACTTGGTCAGACCACAGCTAGAAATGCTATATTCCCCTTGTTGTGGCCTTGGTTGGGTCGAGACAAAAAAAAAAGAGCCCTGACGGATAAGTACTCGCTCAAGCAAGGACTGTCTCGCCGCGGAAAGGTCGATCTTGCTCGGCCAGGATGAAAGGTTCAATCTCTGTCGAGCGGCTGTCGTTGCTTGCCAGCACTGGCATCTTCCCAATAGCAAAGTCTCGGGATTACGTAATGCAGGGTCATTACCTTAAACCTTAAACTAAACTAAACTAAACTAAACTAAACTAAACTAAACTAAACTAAACTAAACTAAACTAAACTAAACTAAACTAAACTAAACTAAACTAAACTAAACTAAACTAAACTAAACTAAACTAAACTAAACTAAACTAAACTAAACTAAACTAAACTAAACTAAACTAAACTAAAGGCCAATTTGTGATCAACCACATCAAAGTCCGCAAAAGCTTTTCGAGCGACATCTTTTTTTCCCCATGCTTGCACTGAGAAAAGAGATATTCTTTTTGTCATCGTTAACTTCTCATAAGATGCAACTGTTTGCTGTTTTTGTTTTGGTAAGCCGACGAGGTTTTATCAGATTTGATCGACGCGTAGGCCCACCGTGCAGAAATTATACATATTACAATGCGTCTCTAGTTTGTCGAGAGAAGAAATCCATCTGAATCACTTGTCGCTGTCGAGTTTGGAGGGAATGACTGACACTACACAGCCACTTGAATACTTCTGTATCATTCTTGGCGAGCACATCAGCGAATTTAAAAGTGGGCGTAATTTTGAATTAAGAACAAATAACTCGAATCATTTATTCTATGAACATTCCTGCATTTCGGATGCTCAGAACCCTCAAATGATAAAGACCGCTCACTTTCTCAATTTCAGTTGTTTTGATTACAACCAGTTGATCGCAGGGCTTATGCGCTAAAACCTCGTTTTCGGAAGCAGTATGATACTGGAAAACTCAAGTTTTCCGGCGATTAAAGACTTTTCTCGCTGTTTATACCAGTAATACTAGTCTTAAAATCAAAAGACAATATCATTAAGAAAACCCACGGTCGCCAATAAGCATCAGTTGCACAGACGTCAGAAGACGATGACGTGACAACACATACTCAATGTAGACGCGCGAAAACACCGTTTCGTTCCTGACGGAAAAATCCAAATTGTCTACATGTATATGAGGTAGGTGAAATAGTAACTCTTGACCTACTTAAAGTTCGCTCAGTTATTTTTGCAGAACTGAACAGACTGGTAGTGTCGGTACGTGGTAACGACAGGCTGATCTGTGTCCATTTTCTTTTTTGCTGGGCGAGACATAAAACATCAGATCCAGGAAACATCAGGAAGGATGGTGTTGTCCCGAAAATTAGGGAGAATGTTGTGGCTTTCACCATAACTGCTCCCTTTGTACACATTTACTGTAAATAAGTGCTGTGTAAGAGTAAAACAATTACCGCATCATGTGAAAACTGCATGTTAACGATAGTACATTAAACAAATCGCCTTCCCAGGAAATGCGGTCGAACTTAATCCTTTCACAGGCAAGCTTTAATCCTAGTTTGAAGTTCTGAGGATCATTCAATTTAATGTCATGAGCTCAAGCCCCCCTCTCTCCTGAAAAGTGTATTCCTACAGAGGCTTAATCCCCGACTACCTTTTCCCGATAACTACTGCAGGTTTGATGCCGAATAGTGTCAAGCAGGAAAAGCCTATGATTAGTCCTGGAGACAAGCGTTGTTGACCAGACATTCATGCTCTACACTGGCCTTTACGCTAGGGACTCCATAGTCTAACCTTGCCTCTACACCTACCTCAGTGGCTTACTTTTAAAGTTGGGGGGTGGATCCACAACTTAATGCACAAGCAGATGACTTCAACAATCTGTTCACAAAATCGATTATATTCTAAACGGGCCTACCTTACAAGACGAATTTTCGCATCTTGACACCAAAAGTTTTGTCGTAGAGTGAAGAAAATGACTTGTTTCCTGGTTCATTCGGATCCGAATGTGCTTCAGAGGCTGTTCTTTTATACGCTAGCAAGCCAACTTTTCAGACCTTTGTCCAAAGGTCCCACGAACCGGGACAAGAACTGTTTTATGAGTTTATGTGATAGTAGTGCATATTAGCTGGATCAACCCTCCCACGCCTAGCCTGTGAGGGATGTCGCAGGCCGACGAGTTGACCGGAGATTTCAGGTAGTGTGTGGGCTGAGGCCACTCCCGTCCGCAGATCAGATCACAGCGTGAGATTAAAGTTTGTGATTTTTTGTTACCTGGGATTTGCCTGTAACAACATTTCTCCTGTAAATTTGCCGAGGCCCGTTTGAACTTTTTAAAGTTCCTCCCGTGTATGCGGGTTGATTAACATGGAGAGATAATAAAAGTGGTATAACATTTTGGTAAACCAGATGCTCCTCTATTAATCCTTATGATTTGCCATTTATCGCATGCGAATCACCAGGTAATCTCAATGAACACGAATCAGACACAACAGAACGCTTGAACATTCATATGATGATAAATCAACGCTCAAGACCTGACAAACCTGGGAATTTGAGAGTGTTACAATGATTCATGCCATCTGACTCAAGATTTCGAGGTTGGACGTGGCCTTGATGAGGGTATGAGCAGCTCAAAGGAGGTTAGGCTTGGATGCATGCGTTTAAACATGAGAAATGATAAATATAAACGTTTTCTCCTAAGTAGTTGGAATGGTTGAGAAACAAGACAATTATTATAATGGAGCTCGAAGTTATGTGGCAAACAGCGGCTGTTGCGGGGTAACTTTGACTGGTTACAGTCAGTCGTCGAGAGGCAACCCCCTTTCTTCGGGGATATAGGCCCATCCCGTCCTTCTTGTTTCTCCGGCTTTCAACCGGTTGCTTGATAACTTTGAAGACAATCTCCCCCGAGATGAGATAAAACATGCCTCACTCATTATGTTCAGATTTCATCTCCGATTCGATGTCCACTTTCGTAAATGTTGGACCCGCCACTGTTTCATGACACTTTGAGCTCTCGTCTGGCTTTAGTTTAATCCTAACCACTACGGTGTTGCGTTTCGAAGGTACAAGACATTTGATTTATACATTTAATTTGAAAGCGTCCACAGCAACAAAATATCTACAAACCAGGGTAAGAAGCCTGCATAAGGTGACAATTCCAAAATATACAAAGCTAAATAAGAAAAATTTATGCATGTACCACGACAGTGAGGCTTTTTTCCTGAAGTAAAGTACCTACGCTACGGACTTAATTCTTTGAGATGAGGATTCCCGAATTAGAAATTGTTACCTTGAAAAACATTCATTTCTTTCAGCACATATAATTCCGTTGACTGTGCACGACGATATAAATGGAAAACCCAGGGAAGTTTGTGATTACTCACAGTGTACATAGACTCATATTAAAGTGAAAGTACGCCATCTTTTTTTTTCAAAGATCAAAACAGCAAGCCTTTTCGATCGTTTTCATGCATTCGCGTGTCCGTATGCAAAACGATTTTCATGGATATTTTTCGTACCCCTCCAAAATTACTCATGATTACATTCGACCCTTTCAGAAATCCCAACAGAATCTCAAGTGGTTCTGTACCACAAATTCATTATGGGAGCTGGTTTATAGATTAGCCAAATCCCCATACGCGTACACGTGGAACGGTTCGTACAGGGATACACTGATAACTGCGTCCGTTCAACGGAAGACCATTACTTCCGTTGACTTTAAGACAGAGGGAAGACACCCGCTGAATTATTTAAGATGTTAGTTACATGTATCCTAAAACAAGTCGGTATTTTCTCCTCCAGTGAGCTTTAAAGGTAGCTCAGGGTGCACCCTTTGTTTTTATTCTCGGGACACTCGTTTTCGGACTCCCTGTCTGTTTAAACCTGATGCTTAAAATATCCGTGAAACACTTACAAAAAAGTACTATTTCATTCCAAAATAGAGGACGATTTAATCTGGAAATAATGAGAATCTAATCGATTCAAGTATTGCACTTTTTCATAACAAATTCTGGAATATATTTGCTTTGCGCTGTATCTACAAGGGGATGTTGTTCGTTTGTTTCAGTGAGCGTGACGACCGCAGATTAATGGATGAAATTTGAAACAAGACTTTAAGCTTACTCTGCAACCTCATTGGGAAAACGAAGAGTGAAAGCATCCTCCCATTTTCTGGAGTTTGTTTTAAGGCTAAGCTTTCCTTTATACAGATTGATCTATGGTAGATAAGTTCCAATGTAAGTTAAGTACACTTCCTAATTTCAGAACCAATTTTTAACGTGGCTTCAACTTTTTCTTTCTCGGCTGAGAGTCAAACGAGTTCCAAAGCTTCCAGGAGATTTTGAAGTTTCAATTAACCACAACGCGACGTCCTTTCGTTTAAATCTGAAAGTTTAGAGACTATGTACACATCAGATAGTTTTGTGAAGAGAGATAATTGTACTTAAGAATATGTCCTGACAATATGTGAAATAAGTATATCTTTCTGTAGAAACTTGAGTGTAAGACGAAATTTCACCCACCTATTTGAGGGCATGAATATTCAGAAAGTCAAGTGGCAAATTATGGTTTTTTTCTGTTAATCAAGCTTTCTTTTCCCCAGCTGACTGATGCGAATTCATTGACAAAAATGTTGCAAAAATATTTCTCTCTTCATTGAAATAATTATCAGAATGTCTTCTCTTCACGCTCGTAAACGTCAGCAGTCTCAGTCATGTAATTTTCTTTTTCGTTTTGTGTTCTTTTTTTATTGTGAGCAATTCAGACTGGATTAAAATCGATCTTCACCTTTTTTTTATCGCGTTTTTCCTACCATGTTGTAAAAATAAAAATACTTGCCCTATATTAAGTCCTGTGGCCGTGACAGATGCCATCCTCTGAATGTCGTTTTTCCGGGAAACGCATGCAATTTAAAAGAAGACCGGGAAGTTTGCGATGGCGGTTAAGTTTATTAATTAGAAACAGTCCCAACATGTGGGTCACGAAATTTGAAGCCAAACATTAATAGAAGTGTTCAAGGTTTATTTTTTGGCGTCATAAGCACATGAACTACAAACACACAGCCGCTTTTGTAATTGTGGACGTACGCGTTTGGAAATTTAACTTCGTAGTGCTGTGCACTGTTCGCAAAAAAGCGTTTTTACAATGGCCTTGTGAAAAACAAAGCAGAGTTTGTACAATTCTGGTGTTACTTTCTATAGAATCATAGAATTAATTGGACCATAAGCAAAAGCTGTTTTTAAAAACCAAAACTGTTTGCTACTGAAACCGTATTAAGTTATATTTACCTTACAATATGGATGGTAAATTCCGTAAGAATTGAAAGACATTCTGCGCAGCTCACGATATCTAGGGCCACACATTCCGACAGCTTGCTTGTGAGATTGCCTGTGATTGTGGTGATGGTGAGTCCGGTGGTGGTGGTGGGTATGGTGGTGATAGTAGGCTTTCCTTGGTTGATGACGGCATGATGACCTGGTGTGGTTGTACAACCAATCCATGGCGCATATAAGTCCCTGTTCGTCCCAGTGTGCGTCGACTGACGAATGGCTGTGACTTTCTAAAGTCTCGCTAAGCGAGGGGGAGCCTCGCCTCTGAACTGCCCATATTCCCAGCTAGTCTGACTGTGTATGCAGCCGCCGTGGCATGGTAAGTATAGACAGCAGAGGCGGAGGGATACAGGAGTGGAGCTCTCTTTCCTGATTGGATTCGCGTGCGCGTGCACGTCCACGGGTCCCTGTTAGTGTTACTGCGCATCCCAGTGTTACTTTACTGCTGCGTAGTTCCCCATTCGGCTTGTGTTTCCAGGCAGAATCGGTGACTTTGGAGGATTGCACTATTTTACAGGGATGGGTGTCCGTTTAAAATGAAAAAAAGAGGAGGAAGAAGGGGAAAATCACCGCCGTCGAGGGTGACCGTTTTGAGGCATGTCAGATACAGTCTTTTGCATCACACTGCTGTCTTGGATTGGAAATACCGAAAACTATGCCAACAGAAGTCGTTTGATTGGTCATTTCCCCCTGCTGTACGTTGTGATAAATTGGGGGCTTCCTGAGTGGTCCAGCCAGCCTACACTGTGCACTGATGGGGTGTGTGTACTGGGTAAATAGGTACAAAACGTGCAGTGGAGGAGAGATAGTCACATTACATACAGCGTATGATAGTATCTCCAGGCATCGGTGATTAACAAAAGTCCGTCCTCTTCTTACACTTCACGTATTCCCACAGCTGGTGCATCTCACCGTTCTATAGATTCCTGGGCTAAGTAAAATCTAGGTCCCTGTGATGTGTTAAAACCGGCTCTTTTCATAAAGCTGAGATGTTAAGCCACCTTAAAGCACCTCCAAATCTCCATTAATTTATCCCCATTCCTTGAGTCCCGACTCCGGTGAGGTGACTCAGAGGCCCGGGCTGGCGATTCAGGTCATTTCCCCCCCCCCCCATCTCCCTTCAGGGCTCAGAAAGGCGCAGGAAAAAACCCCAGGATCTTATAAACAGTTGTGAATTCTAGATCAGAATGACCCGAAATTGCTTTGGACAATTAGCTGTTCGCGGTGTGCGTCACTTTTGTTGCGGCGTGCTGTGGAAAGATACAGGCTGTGTAGATAGACGGCATGACGCACCGACGAGCCAAGTGACACATTGGGGGTGATTGCACGGCAAAGGAGCGCATGCCCACTCAGAAAGAGACGCTGCATTATTACATGAGCCATGGTTATCGCGTGCGGGTGTTCTCCATGATGGATATCACCCCAGTTCTCCCATGGGAGACAATGGGGAACCAAAATGACAATTTGTAGCGCGTGTGCCTCACCGATCGATAAGTCGTTCCAAGTCTGTGGCCCTCGATTCCGCGTCTGGTTGCAAAGGATAGGTTTTTTCGTTGGAGTGTCCGCGGGGGCGGGGATCGTCACACTAGCCCTGCTCCTCCCGACACCTCCTCGGTCAAGAGCACGCAAGTACTCGGGGAGAACTCCGAGACCGGGCACTTAAAGCATGCAAGACATGCTAGAGGCCATACGCGTAATAGGCTCCCTAAAAAGACATTCAGCTTCGATTAAAAAAAGCCTTGTAGCTGTATTTCACATGACCTTTGTGGTCCTACAATTAATACGATTATTTCTTCTCTGTATGATAGCTTTAACGAGAGTCGTTTTGCTACACTCTCCGTCCTTGCAGAAATTCCTTATTGTTAAAAAGAAAATCGTCGACGGGGAACAAAATTTTCCAATTAATGCTAAATTTACTCACTATGAAAACAAGCAAACAAGCACCAAAGTCTTAACAGCCATGACTGCCGTGCAATTTCTCATGCTACCGGTTATCCGTATGAAGTCACTACCCGTGGATTGATCCAACAACTGCGCCTCCGTTCTGATGTTCAACGTGCATGTGTTGCCTCTCGTCAATCTCTAAAATTGACAGAAACATATTTCCGAATGTTCCACACGGGTATGCCAGTGAATGGGAAGTGGACGATTACAGTAAAGGATTTTGTGGAGCCCTCACGCACTGTTCGGGATAATCGAGAGGGAATAACATTATTTTAAGACTACACGGTCCGGTTTCCTAAAGCTTGATTCAAAAGGCTAAGCCCTCTCGGCAGCCTACCGTGGCTCTCTGCTTCGTCCCCCCGTGAGTTAAAAATAGGTGCTCGGCACCGGCGACTCTGCGCCTTCTAAATGAAGCAAGGCTTTGGCGCTCAAGAAAAAGGCCAAGAAAGTGGTGGAAAATACGAAAACGCCAAAACAATCAAAACGATAGCTCGTGAACTTCTGACCTGACTAGGCTCGATTTCTTCTCCAGCCTGTCCTCTTGCTGTACGGGTCGCGTGTTGACGACCGATTGAAAAAGATGCTGTGTTGTCACTGTTTTGACAGTAATGTATCTTCGGTGTTTTGAAGGTATTGAGCATTAATCCTTTTCCGATTGCTGGCCGTACATGATAGACAACACTTCAAGTCAAAACGAGGGAGGACAGTGGAATTGCGGAATTCACTTTTCTGACTCCACCCAGTGAGTTTAGACTATAACAGTTTTTATTGGTTGTTGATGGGATGGTGTATGGTTTAGATTTCATCGGTGCGTCGCCATACTGTTCATCAAATTAAACTGTAATGTAATATTTAGTGTTCAATAATTAGTATACCGTGAGAATATCAATAGAACATGATTACACTAATTTCTCTTTAAAAATGTTAAGCTTTACAGAGCAAAATAATCTAGCGAACAGGCTTATTGTTATGTCGCTGACAATGCTCAGTGGTTTCAAGCTGGCAAAGAATCTGAAATTTCCTTGTTTGCACTTTTAAAAACTGTTGTTATCCGTCCCGTTCAGGAAACTTCCCACATTCATTCAACAAGTGCAAGATGATTTCACCTATAAGATAAATCTTTCTCCCAAACTACAATTCGAAAAAAAAAATTCTCAATCACTTTCGGATGAAGCTTACGGTTTTAAGAGGCAATTAGACAATCCTAGGGGGTTTTGAAACGTTTGAGGAAAGAAAGGAAAGAAAATAAATACCGTCCATGGCTAATGATCCATCCTGGGTGATCCTTAACAAAAGGTTTCCTCGGCTTAGTTCGGATTTTACTAATTATCCCCGGACGTTTTGAGTGCGGAGTGCCTCAACTGGGAAGTAACTGATCACCGAGGGGTAACGCAAATCACCGGTGGACGGCGATCGATGTTGGACGGTAGGCTGGCCACTCGAATTTGATAATGTCTTTATGTATTAGGAAAATCAGCCTGAGAAGTCGTTACATTTTATCATATTCTGTTACTACTATGTATGCAACAAATTACTACAAATTTTCCGTCTAAAGGAACCCAAACAGACGAGCAGAAACAGTCGAAAGATACAGAGGTTCTACAAAGTTGTAACAACTCTAAAACAAAGCGGGTCTTATCAGTCCCTTTTCGTATACACATTGGCTACACCTCTAACCTTTTGATAGTTGCATGACTGGGGTGAACTTTTGCCGGGGAGGCTGCAGTGGGGGCAACTGGGGTTGCAAACATTTATTTAAGGGGGTACTGAAAGTAGTGAATTGCAGCTGTGTTTAAGTTGCGTTCATTTCAAGATATTAAAAGGGGGCGGCATACGCAGCAAGGTATGAGACGGAGAGAACCCCCCCTGCTTTGTGTTGGTCACNATTGGACATGTTGGGGGGTACCCCTCGGTCTCATTTCTTGCTGGGTATAGGGGGGCGGGGTCCCAGACAACCACTCCAGGAGGCACGAGTACCCTTGCCCCCCTTAGATTAGCACATACACATGCACCTTGAAATGGAGCTGTTCAGTAACATTTAGCTTGTGCCTGCTCAAGTGACCCCTTTACTGAATCACCTGTACTTTCAGGAATTTGTAGGTATAATGAGTCTACCTGCATGCTGTACTTTTAACCCAATCTACACTTCCTGATCACATTTTCCTGCCTCTCAAAACCCCTGAATACGACCTTGATGGATCAAAATATATTTGAATTTTTAAGGGAAGATTTCGTGTTTTTCGTCAGCCAACTAAAAAAATTCTGAGTGTTGTGAGAAGCGACTTACATTGGCGGAAAAAAGACAAAGAGAGACAGAGAGTTTTAAGAGCATTACAACAACATAACTTTAGGGAATCTGTCGCCATGCATGCAAGTAAATTCTACAAGAGGCGTGTTGGTTTTTTTTTTCAAAGAATGAGCTTACCTTTAGCCACTGCCTCATTTTGGCTTTTGCTTTCGTGATATAAATGCCAACTTCAAGTATATAGGTAAATAATTTGACGGTTTGGCTCCAGCACAATTCTTCGAGGTAATGACGAAAACTTCACTATTCGACGTCGTAAAGGGGAAAAATCCCACTTTATGGATCACAGCAGGCTTTGTTGTGGAAAATGTTGAGGCGAGCATTACTGCAACCATTGTTGTTTTTCCTTGTATTTCAACAACAAACAACACACTTCCGTGAATAACCGCGCTCTTTAAAGTTCCTGGAGCCCTTTTTCTCACGGGTTGATAGGAGTGTCATTGCTGGTTCGTTGAAAAATGCCATCGGTTTTGGCCTCTTTTCACGAACGTTTACTTGCTTTCCCCAAATGTATACACAACCAACAAAACAAACCAGGCCAAAATAGACAAAAAAATGCTTCTTTTTTACCTGCATAATTTGTTACCAAGTTCCTAATTACTGTACTTTTGAAGTATAAGATATTTAAACCGTCACTTCTCGTTTTATTATTAAGAGGTGCTACCGCAAACCTTTTACTTAAAATGTAAAGTTCTACAGTGGAAATATAGGGGGTTGCGTGGGGATAGCCCAACGCAGATGCTAATTTAGGGAATGTCTGTATAATCAGCTAATAGCGTGCACTGGGCCATGGGTTCCGTGCAGTCGTAATGCCCCCAAGTATATTATGCAGTCTTCTCTGTTAAAATTCCGACCATTTTCAACTTCTAAAATATTGGAGAGAAGAGCCAGAACTCACTTATTTAAACAAGTAAAAATTCTTTTCATTCAAGAGGGAAGAAGAAACGGTGAAAATTAAGAGAAGGAAATCAAGCTCAAGTCAAGACCAAAACTTTGTTAAGTCAATAAACTGATTATCTCAGTCCGTTTTGATACAATTTAGTTATGTATTGATTTCGTTATAACCCAGAATGTGTATAATTGAAGAAATCTCTACCTCCTTCTCACTTGGATCGTTGTCCTTTCCCTCATCACATCCAAGGACTCAACCCCTGATTGGGTCTGATGCCATCTCTCTCACGTCCTATTCCGTTCATATCCAATACCCCAGTGCCACACATCCACATACACCGAGCCGACCAGGTCTCTCCAGTCAATCTACTGTCTGTGTCCAACTACGACATGGCCCCAATCAACCCTCAGGCTTGTCCCGGTCTATTACGGTACCTGTAATCCTCACTCCTGTCGTCTTACCGGCAGCTCGCAACCTCAAACCCCTATACCTCCGCCTTCTTGCTATGATGGCTGATGGTCCGACGTGGACAAACTTTTCATGGACGACTGGCTATACTGCATGCTTACTTTTGTTTGATTAGAAAACACCAGTGAGTAAGCTGGGCAAGTAAGGACGGCTGTGGGCGTGAGGATCTAGATTACGTCCCAAACTTTTCAGCTTGGGCAGGCCCGTGTATTTCCCGCCGAAATTTTGCTGGGAACACCCACGAGAAGCTGCCGATCATGACTTTCATTATTTACAAATCAGCATACTCACGCAAACTAAAGATAGAAGTCAGGAATCTGATGGCTCTCATTAGATAATCTATACCAGACTTTTAAACCCGAAACGTAATTTGAAAACTAGAAATGTACACAGAGTCAACAAGTGTCAAACACCGATGTCCATCGCATGTTGAGCACTGTGTTGAGTCTGATAGTTTCCAGATTCCCCTTTCCAATTTTCAAATTACCAATAAATTAATAAATTTTGTTGCAGTTTCATCATTAATGTCCTACTATCCAAACCCAGCTTAGGCCTTCTGGGCTGGTCACTTTTCCGTCATTACAGATCAAATCTAACTGAAGAATAATGAAGCTGACCGAACCTTCAGACTTCAACCTGCAGACTTTTCGGATGGTTAGGGTTCATTTGTTGCTGAAGACTGGTAGATTTAATAATGGATCTGCCTTAAAGTATGTTAACATGCTGCATATGAATATATATTTTCACCTTGCCAACTGACTGAATTAACGATTAAGGGCGTGTCGAGAGAGATGCCTTGTCCGAATTACTAGGCTACGGCTTGACAATACGCACGAGTCTGTGACAGTGGCTGCAGCCACTACCCATAGAGTAGTGTGCAATGTCAAGCCGCAGCCAAGTGATTCAGACACGGTCAGAGTGTCGGGCTGATTTGGAGTTCTATTTATTGCGTGCTTGTGTTTTGAAACACCGTCTGTACTGGACACCCGGAACATAGCTGCACGACCGGGAATTACTGGCAGACACGGCGCGAAAACGGGATGGTCTCTCCCTGTCAGGTCCAGTCGGTCGTTGCACCAAATGAGGCAAATCTCGATTTTGCGTAATTTTGGTGCAAAAGATTGAAGGACTCAAGGCACATTGAGTTAGAAACATTATTTTGTGATGTGAAGAATTAATTGGTTGCAAGTAATTTTCTCTTTTTGTTGTTCCTTTATCCTATCGTTTGTATTCATGTCCAATTCTTCATAGGCCCCATATATTCGCCATTTCTTTTCGAACAGTTTGTAAGATTAAATTTGAAGTTAAGTCCACGAACAAGGTGCATTATTAATACCGACGATACGCAGTCCCTGTGAAGAAAATCCCAATTGCATGCAGACCATTTTCAACTTTCAACAGTTGGTTTAGCCCTATCAGTGCTCGATCTTCAACTGTGTTGGAGGATTGAGAGCTTATAAGGACAGAACTTGTAACTTCAAACGAATGGAGACCTGTTTGTGCTTCGAAACCCGATCAGGGTACACTTAAAACTCGGGGGCTGTCAGGTATACATGGTCCGAACTCTAGGCCAGCTGACACAAAAACAGGAATATCACGTGCGACTGATACGCGTTGTGCGTAAGGATTTCATTACCGTCAGTCCATGATCCATCCGCGCCAGCTTGGTTCCTTTGCGTGGAGTGGATGCTGGATGATCATCAATCCACACTTCCGTTCTCGTCACTCAATCTCTCTGCATGAACTGGACTGATGGACAATTGAAATGCTTGTGGATGTCATATGTGTCATCGGGCAGGAAGGAGTCAAAATGCAGAAGGAAAACAAGTTCGACTCGAAGATAAGACAAACACTCTGACAATGTGACACCTGGGCCGTCTGTTTGTTGCCTGTAAGCGTGACTCACATTCTCGTGGCATAAATTCAAAAACTGATTCCAATCCACCTTTAGAATGGTTGTCTAATTCATTCTCCCAAGCGTAGGATGCATCTATATCCTGGATGTCCATTCAGAGGGCGGATTCAGACATCAGACATCGTGGGAGATTAACTTTCAAGTGTGTTAACAACACACACGTACACTCCAAAACCGTTTATTAGCAATTGTAAGCATTTTTCTTAACCCTTTCTAATTATAGGTTTAGACTATTGATAAACAGTGTTTAGCAACTGACCATAGACCTCTTGCAGCTGGTACTCGGTATGGTGAGGAACGATTGAAACAGGTGAAGTGCAACCCCCTGCTCTCCTGAGGACGGCCAAAGCATCCTGGTTGAAACGTCGAGTTAACACTCACCGGTTCTATTCGGAACCCCACCTCTTCTTGAAAAGATAGATCCTATGGTGTACCCGCAAATCCTTACCACATCCTTTTACTTTTGCTTCGGAATTGGACAGAGTATACAACGCATCAAGTCATTTTTGGTTGACACCCTAGAACTATAGACTAATCCGATTAGACGCTATAACTGCGGTGGCACCACACTCACACGCACATTCTTCAGCTTGACGCGCGCGTGCATTTGGCAAATCACGACACACTTTTGGTCGAAGAGGCATGTAAAGCGCGTACCACCTGTTCAAGAGCATTGTGCCACCGCAGTAATGGCTTCTAATTCTGCTGGTCGAATTACACCATAGCTACACCAAACTGCTAGTGTTTGGCCAACATCTTGCAGCACTGCGTTAGCTTTTGGAAGCCATCGTTTCATCAGATATTGGGGGAGGAGGCAAGAATTGAGAATTGCTGTAGAGATGAGCTGGTTTTAGACCCCTAAAATAGAATTAGCATCCGTAACAGGGCTAGCATTTGAAGATCTAAAGGGGATGTCATAATCAACGGTAACTGGGAATTTTTTTTTACCAGAAAACAATAACAGAATCGCTGAGTCATTGCAAAATCAGTAGCAACACATGAATTACTACATGAGTAGCTTTTTCTGATTTTTTTTTTATTTTAAAGGAGCAATCATTGGGCGAAGGGCATATCTTTCTGATCCTTTCATCAGTCGGCCAAAAGTAGGGCTGGGCGTCATGGGGCTCGTCCACCTGTAGGAGTTGTGCCGAGCTGTTTATTTTGTAATATTTTTTAACGAAAGCTACTGAGTGCATCAGTTTCATAAAATGTCTACCTCCTATTACGCCCTTGTTTCTCACATAACGGGAACATGACACTGGGCTTGCTGTTGGTGTTTTGCGCACCTTGAAACCGAAGTTGAACTGATTTAGTACAGCATGAAGCTTGTTGCAACTTGTCGCTTTCCGCCCGAACCTCCTTCGAAAAGCAAATACCAGTTGGGTAGTATGGGGAAAAAACTAAACTGGTGTAAGCTTGGGATCGATATTACAGTTGCCGAGGAGGTGCGGAATGGGGATTTGTTGGCATATTTAATAAAGTTTAGAGTAAAAACGAATATCAACTCTCAAGAATCGTTTCTCATCTCACCCTCGGCTGAGTCCGCCCACTCTTATTTCGTCCGGACGTGGATGGATAGACATTTACGTAAACGGATTTTCCGAGATTGTTTGCTTGTTTTTTTATTATTATTAAAAGGTCTGCTGGAACTAAGCACCGGAAACCCTCTTGAACTCTGAATGAAAGTGACGGTAACGTCAAAAGAAAAAGGCTGGAAGGCTTGTCTCCTATTGCCAACAACTGTTTTGTATCGGTGATGGCTAAAATTTACAGAAGGTTCACCCTTGGTTGGCAATGCACATGTGAGGTCTCATACAGTGGATTTCGATATTTCATGATCACCTTCAAGGTGAAGTAGCACTCAAACCAACGAATAGGCTGGTATTAAAGCAGTCCCTGCATTATGGTTTGGACTGTGATATCACGAAGTCATGTCCAATGGTGAGGGTGACATGCTTATTTGTCGCCCGGGCATGTGATCGCTTTGGACCAACGAAAATACAGCATTCGGCATAGCAGCATAGCAATAGAGCTTGAAAGTTGACCCCAGATGGCGCTTTCGGAACCCTCGGATAGGAAAAATAACGTGCAAAATTTTAAGAATGTGTAATACTTTTTCGTTCAATAACATCTTATAAACTCTACCCGTAAAAAGGCCTTTTGTAAGATATTTGCTAGCATATCGGTATCAATTGATAGAAACTGAAAAACTTCCTGACCTGAAAGACAAATATCCTGCCAAAATTGACCTATCACTTCCGAAAATTTAAATTACATAAAGATTAGTGCAATTCGGTGATCGCATACGCAGATGAACAGTTACGGAATTATACTTCTTGGTAGTCTTTCGATAAAGCCAAAATAAAAACAAACCAAAATATCTTCAGGATTTTGTAATTTATAACGAAATAAACTTGAAGCAATAATCTGCTTTAGCGAAAGATTCTAATGTGTAATCTAACCTTTGCTCACAAGAACTGCGTCAACTTGACTGAATCTAGCGTCCATCGACTGCAGGTAGGTAAATCTTTGCAACGCTGTAGGCCTACAATCTCGTCTCCACGCCAAAGCAAGTGCAATGAAAACAAATGTGTTTGAACAAGGAGACCTACATGTATATAGGAACGATACTGCCGGAAGTGGAAGGTCGTTTCATGAAATCCTTTTTTTTTTTTTACCCATCTCTGGCTGACTTTTCCCTATATTACTTGACGAGGACGCAGGGAAAATTCCGGCATGAGTGTTTCTTGAGGTGTTTTCAGTAAGGAATCGTTCTTCCAAAAGCCCTATGTGAAATCCCCAAAGGCGGACCGCGCGAGGGTTCCGGAAGCTCGCTAAGTGACCTTTTACTTTCAGGCTCTATTTCAGCTGCAGAACTGCGCAATACACACCTCAGTTCCTTATGGATGGGGAAACATCGTTTTTGATCTGCCGTCATTTGTTAATTAAGTGCAAATAAAAGACGCAAAATGTAGGTCTGTGCTTTCCTCATACAAAAGCGTTTATAACAAGACACAAAGGTATGGCCTTTTGACCATTCTGTCATTTACAGTGCGATCGTCGTGTGACACTGACATTGATGGGGTGGTTGACACTATACAGTGTCATTTGCAGACGTTCTCCCGTGCTGTATTTTCATTGCCAACTTTATCAAGACAGCGAAAAGAAAAGAATCCAAGACTTTCAGAAGATCTACTCTCCTTGTTATTGCGAGAACAGCACGCGCAGATGTGTTCACGAGCCGTTCACCGCGCAGCAGCATGGCCCCCCTTCCTCCAAATCTCAGTGGATCCGACCGTAAATTACATGTAGTCTGTATGTCCCTGACTGTCTGCAGCAATGTAAGAGGGAAAGAACCTGCTTCCAATCACGACTCATTGTCTACAATCGAGTTTGACAATGACCCTGAAAGCTGCGAAGAGAACGTCGGGCGGGCACTCACATTCATGAGTGTACACCATGTACCCATCCCTTCCCTGATAGGTCCGACCCCCGACCGATGAGGGTACCGGATTGTTCTAGCCCTAGAGACTCACGCATGCAAGAGCTGACACAGCAGGCACACAGAGCTTGACAAAGTACGCTTTAGAAAAACACAAGTGAGGCAGTCATCCTGTAGGAAATGCATGCTAAGGAAGCTGTAAAACCGCAGAAGGTACGAAGTATTAACCCCAACATTCAGCTCCGAATTCCGGTTGCAAGGGTCGAGCAAACCCACGCTGATTTTTCCTTGTATTCAATGGGCACACACTTTTTTGTGCATTACCTGTGATTTAACGGTGATTAAAGGGAACGTTTATACCTCCAAAAAGAGATAACAACAAACACTATCTTTTGTAAGCTGAAGAACCAGGGATTGATCCTGACTGGAACACTGTCTTTAATGGTGCGTGGTACGTATTTGTTAACTTCTAACCCATGAACATAATATGAGCGTTTTCGAAACGAGTGGATTCGGCTGAGACTACCGGTATGGTTTGGCTGATTCCAGCCATTTTGAAGCAGCGTTCGAAACAACATATTCAAGCTCTGACTGGAACCAGAAAAACCAAAGTCTAAGCTGAATCCATTCGTTTCGAAAACGCTATTAAAGACAACTCTGTCGTGCGCACGACATAGGCCCTATATCTCGCACGCACAAAATAAAACATATTGAATGCCCCTTTATGGGATCCGTAAATACAAAAGTGGTCGTCGAACATTTTCTTCTTGACTGATTTTTGTGTGTGACATATTTGGCAGATTTTGATAGCCTTTATCTAGCGAAAAGAGAGACAAGACTCGGAAATGTGAGCTTTCGATTCGTTTACAAACCATGTGGAACGCCATTTCGTGTGGGAGGCTAGTTTCTATTTGCAGATCTCTATACAACAGGCGAATGTAAAAGCGAGGCGATTTCGACGTCACAAAACATTTGCAGCGAAATTTCGCTGGAGTTGAAATGTGTTCAACTTTTGTGAATTCACAGCGCGTATATTTGATCTACCCTCACAAATTCACATCTGTTGTTCCTTTCTCGAGAAGTATGAACCGGCCTTAAGTTTGCCACAACTTTTGGCCATGATTGCATTTTGTTGGTGGACACGGAGGTGATTCTTCATGCAAGTTCTGTCCATAATTTCTAATGATCATTACTTTTTTTCGATGGTCCGCATGTCTTTGTACTGATTGTACGTTGTGTCTCACGTTTACCTCCATGGGCGGATCCAGAAGCAAGGAGGGGGGGGCTAATCTCTTTTGGGGGAGGGAGTCACAAGTTGGACATGTTTTGCATGTAGCCTATTATGGCCTGAGGAGGGGTGATACAGTTTGGGCTCTTAATTTGGAAGGGAAAGAGAATGGACCAAAATCGCCTTTTTTCTCTAATTTAAAAAAAAAAATGGTTTCGGGGGGGGGGTGGCACCGTCGGGCCCCTGATTCCGCCCTTTGTTATCTCTGTCGATGTATATATTTCTATTTTGCGGATTTATCCAGCTTGCGATTTGAGCAGGATGCTTTTTCACGTTTCAGCACGTTTAAGGCCATGCCAGGAGCCGAGCCACGCAGAGGCTCAGCAGAAATCTCAGCTAAGCTCAAAATCTTCGCGCTACGCCAAAATAGGTGGAGGGTGAGTTGTCACGAGAAACGTGCATCGTTCATGCATGGCCTGAAAGTTTGGGCTCTGTCAGGTACACTTTGAAGACTTTTACGCAGCGATACACCCTATCTCCTGGGCTGCTTTGATTTAAATTGGAGTGGGCAATCCACTTTAGGCTTGGAAGAATGATAGACGTGGTTCCAGAGATCGACAAACCACACTCTTGAACCGGTTATAGGAACTGATAAAATCGCCTATTGGGTGGGGCCACGCACAGAGAGAATTGACATTCAAAAGGAAGTAATAAAGAGATAAAAAGAGGAGGCAAAACTGGAAATAGAGACGGACAGACAGTAGAACGAAGAGTGGCAACAGGCGACATGGAGTGCTCGGTGCGAAATTGATTTTGACATGCACAAACCATCTTAATTATGAGTATGACAGGATTAAATGACCACTCAATCTTATCATACAGACAACCATACGAATAGCCAACGGAAAGAGTCAAAAATTTGAACAGTTCGAATTATTTCAATTATGAAGAAGCTTTCCGACAGATTTTTCCCGACTGTCAGTGGGTTTCCTGAGGCTGGAGTCTTCCGTAAAGGAAATCCATTCACATACCATCGGCATTCAGCGGATCGTGACACATCGCAAAGGAAATAATCTGCTTCGGTACTGTGCTTTCAAAATGATTTTACAACAGCACAATTACTGGTCTGTCGTGTTGAAACCCCTTGGACCTTTGGCCAGGACTCCAAGTGGAGTCAATTATTCTTTCCCTTTACCCAATCATGGCGAGAGGATGACTAAGCACATCCTGACCCCGTGGTAATTGTCATGGATATAAACACCATGCTTCCCTTGGGGGAATTTTTGTTGGAGCTTGCAGCTGATGGGATGTCAGACTGTGCTCCATTCCTTCGGAATGAATCGACCTCGCTCGGCAAGCAACACACCCGAAGACCCAGTTTAAAAGCCCGAATGAAGCCTTGCCCCTCAGAAAGGCCATAAAAGGTTACATGAAAAAAATTCGAGTCCCTCCACCAGATAAAAAAGTCGCCCCCCCCCAAAAAAAATGGTTCTGGATCCGCCCTTGGTACGGGTTCATGTGCACATTCACCTTATGCTCGTTCAAAGCTTCAACTATCTCGCCATAATTTTATCAATAAATATCAAGATTAGGAAAATAAAATACGCACTCAACTCTTCTTTCGCTGCCCAATTTAGAAAAGGTACGGTTACTAATATGGCGCACGTGAAAGTGAGAAGGTCTGTAAACCAGCAGGAACACATGTTATTTTGTGGTAAATGATATACACAACCACAAGTCAGCAGTTTCTTTAGCCACGTGTTAACTGCAACGAACACGGTCCATCACTTATGACGGGCTGATACATCGTTCTTCCACTGGACGGGTATCTGCAACTGGCGAAGACAGACTGGCGGGGAAAAAAGCCCCAAAATGCCCGTGCAAGTTTGTATCCATCCATTGGAGGATGTTATGCATCATGGACAGCGGGGGCCAATTTCATAGAGCTGCTTAAGCACAAAATTTTCTTTTAAAAGCCTTGCTTAAAAAAGGTATACCAGCTCAAAATCTATGTGATTGTCATGCTTATCAAAAGACAGGTAAAAACCATTCCAAAACAACATACATCACGTAGAGTTTGGCTGGTAATGTGATTTGCCAAGCAAGTTTTTTTTTTCGCGATTAAGCAAATGTTGAACAGCTCTATGAAATTGACCCCTGACAGGAAGGGTAGAAGCAATCAAGACTGCCAGCTTATATTTTTGAGACATTTTGGCAAAACGGAGCCTTCTAAATGGCTCTGTTTTTGCAATGGAGGGTAGGCATCGGTTTTCAAAACGGCTATGGGTCTCACAAGGAATAATCTTCAGATCGAAAAAACTCAAAAGGTATTGGTAAATTACCCAGCAAAAATTGAAAAGAAAAAGAGAGGTGATTGAAATGAGCTTTAAGTTTGATGCGTGTCCTGACCGCCTGCAAGTGAGAAGGTTGTGAGTATTTTTCCCTGGTTTTTTAAGTAGGGGTATTTATCACTGTTGTCTTTATAAGCTTAATTACTGTCGGTGAAAAGATTATGGACGCGGCTGAAGGAGGCTAGGCCTACTGTGCACTCAGAACGCACTGCCGCTCGCGCCCGCCTATTACCTTGCAGCAAATACATGAGACCCTGCGACTCTTTGAGTACATCGGCCTCCAAAGTTGACGCCTAGACCAGGCCTCAACGCGCTATTCCGTAAGGCTGAGTTTCCGGTGGCGATGCAGGAAAATGCTCCTCGCGCAGTACTCTCAAATCACATCGGAACGACAGTAAAAGTTTACGTGTAATTACCTTTCTACCATCTTGAAACAGCTTCTGCCTTATCGAGAACATGCTCTCCTTACCCACAGGTCATTCTCCTACTGTTTGTAGGCTCCAAAATGTACTCGTGTATACGCTCGAACGCAGTCATCGAGATAAGTGGTAATTTTGCAAAACCTGCGTACCGCACGTGCGCATGCATTGAGTCGGCGTTAAGGGAGGTCGTTGCTAAGCAACATAGCTCCCTCTACGCTCACGCGCACAGCCCATTGATCAGATAGAGGTGTGTTCCATGGCGTCAGGGGGTACTCTGATCGTTTGGCACAACCCCGGGGTCAGGATAGCACTGAGCCTAGGGCTGCGGGATCTCAACCACTCCCCGGATACCACAGACCTTCCGGGTTGTTACTGGCCAACTTGAGTCTCTTGGTACAGGGTCAGGGCCCAGAGGCCAAGTGGGATCCCAAATTGGCGAGGTGCAGAAAGATTGAGGGTAACGGGGGAAATAAGACAAGCATTCATCCAGAATATTTACGCATGACTGACTTAAAAATAAAACGCAACGCGTCCATTTTTTTGGACACACCGCTGCATGCTTCCTGCAACTTTTTCAACCTTACACATAGTCTTCAATTGCTCCCCCCGCGCTTACCCGTCATACACAATCATGGGTTTAGGCGGGCATGCAAAAACGGTATAGAAAAGAATGATCTCGGGTTAGCTTCCCAACTGAGTGAAAAGTCATGCAGAAATTAAATTTGTAATGGCCCTTATTTCACATAGATTACTTGACTTGAGCCATTTTGCCCTCACATTCACAATTTTTTTCTGAACCCAGCAGACCTATAGGCCTATTGATAACAGTATCAGCTGTCTGTCGCATCCATTGGTCTCCTTTATGGAGAACAATAGCCGCCTGTGTTTTGCAATCCACTGTGGTGTACTTCCCCAAGTAACCGGCTTGGCTGGTCGGTTATTTTGGCCAGGCCCGATAAGTGCGAAGTGTGAGTGTCAAATCGAACACAGTCGTGCTTACCCTAGTAGGTGCGAGGAAGTAATCGAACTCACCGTAATATCGCTAGCCTCGAATCCATAAACCAGACAACTCCCAGTTCAGGCATGCAATGTCTTGAACTTATTTTCTTTCTGGTGGCTGTTAATATTCGAGTCCCGGCATGGTTTACAGTAAATAGTGTTGAAGACTTTTGGAAAAAGTCCCTTAAAAGGGATTGTTGGAATTCGGATTTCTCAACATTTCAAGTGAGAGATAACACATTTTGCATCTTGGTTTGGAAAGAGATGGAGAGGGAGGGGGCTCTAACCCCTGGTCTGCTGAAAAACTGAGTTTGTGACCTTTCTTGAGATGATTCTTCAAAATTCATTACTATCACCTACTGTCGCCACAAGTTTAGGCACCACGGTACCGTCACCGCAAAAGCCCACGATAACACCAAAATTCAGGAACATAACGGCAACACCATCAAAAATACACATTAAAAAAAGTGGGGTTGTACGACCAGCAAGTCCCCGGGTAATAAGTGACGTCACTCTACCAGCCTGTAGGTCCATTTCCGCCTCTTATGAAAGACATGCGTGCTTTGACACGCTTCGCCCCGCGGAACGGAACATTCAGTATGTCACTCCATGAGTGTTTTCTTATCGTACGGTTGCACTGAATATTCAGTTTTTGAAATTAACTCTGAACAGTCTACTTACTGTTCAAGTGGTGTTCCTGAAACGTCTCAGTGTTAGTTAAACAGTACAAGATGTTTATTTTAATCCAACCGAAATTGTACTCCAATCTCAGTTTCCCTCAGAAGAAAATTTGACACCTAGTGTAAATAATTCCATTATTGAATAAGTCCAGCATGTTGAAATGAACAATTTGAAACACGCATCACTTGACGTGACTAAGAAAAGAAAAACACTAATTAATGTTAGATCCTTCATTTTGGAAACAAACGAAATTGGTCAAGTTGCAGTCAGCATAAACATTGATATCCATTGTTACAGAATTTGGAACGCCCAAGAGGGATTTTACCAAAAGTTCTGGTTCAGAAAATGCTTTAACGTACGTGTAAGTGTGCATTCTCTACAAGTTGAACTTCAACACGCAAAGTGGCCCCCAAGTCTAAGGCATCACAGTCGAATAATACCTACGAGATGGTATAGCGATTTACGAGCACCCAGGGGAAGTAGATGAATTAGCAAGAGACTCCCCCCTGGGGCTCGACTAAAATAACTCGGGCGAACGGTTATGATTTACGCGATCAGCATCATGAAACTTGGTGCAGTCATCACCAAGTTTGAGCTACGCAGTGACATCTCAATACAAAGCTTGAAGAAATCCCATCGATCTTAGGAGCGTTAAGAAACCACTAAATTTATCCTAATTGGAAATCTGTCGGAACATTACTCATGCAATTGCTGGAGCATCACGGCCAATGGGATGGAGGTGCATGGTCAAACGCGAAACAATCGGAGTTATACTTGGTACTCTTTCTTTGTTGAATGGTGAAAAAGACGCCGAACTGGATGTACACTCATGCTTCGCTCTGGCCGTAAAAAGTTAATACATCATCACGTTTTAGTAAAAATCAAAATTATGTGAAAAACACTGTCTGGATATTATACTTTCGACAGTTTTCTCAAACAGAAATAAGACATTTGCTGTCTGTGCCAGGTTCCAAAGTTTGAGAAGCTTCGATTTGTTGCACTGTGGATATGTTCCCCTCCCAGATACGCTGCATATTATAAAAGCTGACCTGTTTTCCTCCCTCAGCGAGAGCCTACCGGCCATTGCCTTCGCTCATCTCGTAGGTCAGGTGTGACGCTGGCTGGGGCCAGAGATACAAGGGTCTCCTCTGCCCGCAACCCGTGGGAGAGGGGAAATGCCAATTTGTGCTGGTTCCGTGTTCCAAGCACATACATGTACACGGGAGGGGGCCTGTGGTTATAGAGGGGATTTTGGAACATGAGCTGTTTTTCCTCGGCGCACAAGGCCATATACGCATTTTGCTTCACAGCTCAGTTGAGAAACTTGTTATTTTTATCTCTACGAACCATGTGTTTCGAGTACATCGTGTTTCTTAGCCAACGGCATGGAGTCATCATGCAGTTTGAATCCGCATCATTTCAACATAGAGGTTCTTTCACGAGTCTTGTTTTATTCATTTTGATGCTGAAAATCTCCGCAAAATCTTGAAGCCATGTTTTCAGCACTGACTGTCAAAAGATCACAAGGATGTGGCATACTGAAAAAAATCAGTTTCAAATTGATTGACCTTTGTCGTATCAGATAACGATTGAACCTTCCGAAGAGAGTCGCCAATTATGTCCTCGATACGTGGATCGAAAAGTTATTTCTGTTCCTACCTCTAACAAAAATCACATATTATTCTTTGTGGCGCAAAATGCCTACAATATTTCTGAATACTTTTTATATTGATTATGAAATAATTGTTTGAATTTTTTTCTAAGCAGAGCATGGACGTCCCCCCAACAAATAGCTTCAATTATAGTTTCATGGATGTTATTTAGACACTAAGAACTGACGTCAGAAGTTTTAACCGGTGTTAACTTGTCTTTGCGAACTCAGTCTGCCCGGCCTAAATAAGGCTGGTTCATAATTCCCAAGATAGCGAACACAAAACGCGGATTAGTGACCTCCCGTCTGGCCCAGATATTCGCGCTGCGAATTCACAAAAGTTGAACTCATTTCAACTCGAGCGAAATTTCGCTGCATAGTTTTCTTGACGTCGTATTCGCTTCGCTTCGCTCCTTCAGCTGTACTATAAACCGAACTTTATACAGACAAATACTTTCCATATCAAGTCGTGCACTTTTTTCAGTCATGGAAATCAATTATTCTTCCGAAAGATGTTTGATACAACTTTCTACCACTGTATGGCGTAAATAGATGAAATAACATGTATGGTAATGGTGTGCAATCTTCGACTACAAGCGAAAGGACATAAACACATGCCAATCACTGCCAAATTTCAAATAAATTCTTCTCCACCCTTATTGATTCTTTAACAATGGGGAACCTAAAGCGAGATATCAACACTCGTGAATCATTCAACAAGTCCAGCTAATATGTCTCATGTCCCAACCCTTTCTATCCTAATTCATCTTGGTGCCTTTGCCTATTAGTATTAAGACATCACTCATTAGGCACAGCCCATACCTGCGCATCTAGCTGCGCGAGTACCTTGCGCACAAAATGCCGCATCATTACAACAAGCAGTTTTGCAGACTGTTTCTCCGACTTGGTGTTGATCGTTTGAAGTATTGTGACGCTGAGTTCATTGGTTTACGTACGGCCCTGAGCGTCCGTCTTAATTACGGCAGTTCGGGTGGAGATAGTCAAGGATGTGGTCCTTACAAAAGGACAGACGGTTACGTCTCTTGCAGTTTATGAAGTTATCAAGCATTTCCACCTCAGCCACGCAATGTTGGGCCTTGGAAGCTCGCAATAACGCTATTAAGAATGTCTAATAAGGCGATACCCGAAATGCAGGCTTGCAAACCTAAGTTTGCGAACAGTTTTTTTTTCACCTACTGTGTTTAGAGATACAATGCGTATATCTGGAGAAAAGACACTCGTAATTAAACAAGATACTTTAGATGAAGATGTGTAGTGTGTTTGGCTCGATTGGCAAACAGCAGTCGATCCTCCAAGAAGTCAGATTATCCGTAAATACAATTTGTGACACACCGTGCTTGAATACGTGTACGTGTAAGCGAAATGATCACTGCAAACTAGGCTTATTAACCCCCACCACCACCCGTTAACAAAGTAGGCCTACTTTCGGGATTAAAATGATCCCCTTTGCCAGAGAAATTTCACACTCCCCGGGTCCAAATTCGTTGAAATTAAAGAGAGGGTAGAAAATACATGTAATTAAGAAACTGACATTTGCATTAAGATTTCAAGGACTGTTAGTTATAGCTGAAAGAAGCACGCTGGAAAAATTGAAACTATCCAGGCCTGAAAAATTCCATTATGCTAGTTCTGTGGAGTTTACTGATTAAACTTTGTGTGTGTGTGTGAAAAGACGCTACAGACGCACATTTGTAACTAGTTTATCGGTGTACATGTTTCCGAGGATTTACTTGGCATTTGTTGCTAATCATTATTTCAACAGAAAAGGTCTTGTCGACATTTCTTTTATATACTAAAATACAAGGTATCCTTTAGATATTTTGGTTTCCACGTTCTTTCAATTGTCCAACGTGCGTTAAGCGTGGTTTGTGCATCTCTTATCAAACAAGCGTAAACTGATCTGAAAAATATGAAAGAGCTTCGTAGCACCGTGATAGGAATGCTGACAAAAATTGAATTATACAATCAGTGCTCTGAGTTACCTTATTGCCGTGCTTTGCCCGTTGCAAAGCTATTTGATCCTACAAAGATTAGTTGAAAGAAATCTTAGCAAATTATGGAACGATGTCCGTCAAGAGTGCAGGCAGTTGATATTTCAACCAATTTTGGGGCAAGGTGTCGACTGACATATTTTCCCAGCATTCGGCCACTTTCTTTTCCAAATACGTGCATGAAAGTCACAAACAGTAGTTAAAGCTAAATAAAAGTGCATACAAATGATGACAAAATTCGAATCTGCTAACTCGTTAAAGGTGCTCAGTTGGGTGGGGGTGGGGAGGGCAAAGGGACAACCTGTGACAAGAACCAGTCTCCAATTTTGATCGATGGACCCTGGCTTTAGGGGATCTAATCACACGGTATTCATTTCCTGGAAATTACATGTTTTGTTTACACTACATGTCGTTCAGTATATCCAGAACAAGTCCAGACTGCTAGTAATTCCGGGGCATGTGTGTAACATCTTGCTCAGTACAAGCTAGACAGACACACACACACGGGCTGTGGATCAAAAACAGCAAAAATTTCGCAACAACAGAACTGAGTGTTTTTTAGCGATCAGCTTACAAGTTTTCAATTGCTCTTTCATAAACTGAAATAAATTTCGGCTGGTGTGTAGAACCATCGCGTTGTCACAAGTAATTGCTCGTTGGCAGAAACGTGAATGGTTTGAATCAAATCAACAACATGGAATTCTCTCACAGTGGGCCTGCGATTACTGTAGAGCTAGATGAAGTTAATGCTGAGAATATGTAGAAGGCAAATTCATTACTGGCGTCCTAACGTAGGTCTCTGTGGCGCAATCGGTTAGCGCGTTCGGCTGTTAACCGAAAGGTTGGTGGTTCGAGCCCACCCAGGGACGCCTTTTTTTGCGAGATATTTATCTGATCCGCAGAGCAGGATGAATTTTTTGGTGGACTTATTTACTTACTTGGAATCAGTATGCTTTCTGCATGTTTGGAGCGAAGAATGCGATACAACAGAGAAGATGGTTCAAGCAAAACCGGGCAACGGGAAAAATAAAAGGAAAGTAAGATCCCCCTCAGGAGGGGGTGAAGATTCACGAGGTATTTCTTTAGGTTTTAGTTGGAGGGCGGACCTATGACACTCCCCAGCACCTCCACTTGATCGATCACCCATACTTCTATAATTTAGAACACCTCGAGTTATGAGGCATCAATTTCCTATTTACTGCGTGTTTTTACCACGTTCTCCTAATTGAAATATTGGAGGATGCTTGATTTTTGACGTATTTTTGATGCGGCCGAAATTGTGCGGTTACACAAAGCTCTAGTGAGAAAATCGACGGGTAGGGGGGGAGTCCAGCATTCACAGAGTAATTACCGGGTCACATCCATCTTAGCACGAGAGGTGAGCCTGTCGTATATCAACAAATGTCGGCATCAAGGAAAATTATCATTAAAATGTCATCTGGTCAAGAATCGGGCAGGTGACCGAAAGGTCGGTGGAGACCATGTATGATCTTTGTTCTCGGCAAATGAACGATTTATTTTAACCTAAGAATGATTGTAAGAAAGGCGTACCTACTCAGCGAAACAGTGGCAAAAATCCATAAATGGAAAGTAAAGGAATGATTCCATCTGTAATTTCTCTGTTGTTCACAAATGAGGTAGGGCACATCTACACTTCCAAACTCAAAGAAACAATTGGGTTTAGCTGTCAAACAAATTGTTTGACACTAGTGGATGCTTTACATCTGTTGCTGTGTGCAATTTGAACCAAAAAGGTAAGGGTGGCTTCAGTCAGTTTCCCGTGCTCTGGAAACCTCTTGTTTATGGAGTATGCCAGAGTCATTGCTTTGGCATAATATCAATGGCTGTAAAGCACCTGAGCGTAACCTTTGACGGACTACCTCGAGTTGATACCGTGGTTCACTGCAAAGACTATGGTGTTCAAATAATAGTAAATTAATGCCCCCGGTATCTTCATGAAACAATACCCGGATGGTGTTGTCCTGTGTGGATACCGATTAGATTTACATCACACTTTTTGTATTGTTAGATATGGTATCTTTGTCACATTAGCAAATCCATATTCTAGACACTTTTCAACCCCGCCCTCTTCATTTTTTTCTCCTTCTTACAATAAAAATCACGTAGTATCAATTTCCTCACATGACATGTTTGATGTCAGTGCACATCCCCTTTTCATTGAGAAAAATGAGGACAGATTGGTTTGGGGCCGGCACGCGCCCCTGTGTCTGCGGTAAGCAAAGCCCGCACCATCAGAGCCGAAAACACCGCCATCGCCAGATGATGCTCCAAGCACTGGCTTTTACTGTAGAGACAGAAACATGACATTGGAAAACGCCGAAGAAGGAGGTGTTGTTTTTGCAGTTTCTTGACCTATTACACACCCAACACAATTATTCTCACAAAATGTTAGATTTATACTTCGAATTTAAAAACAACACTGTAATAAGGTACACCGATGCAACTAAGGTTGTTTTCTGTATTTTTTCTTTTTGGTAGGCCTAATAGTAAAGTTTTAAAAAATGATGGCCTGCCGGTTCGAGGAAACAAAATGAAGAAGATGAAGAAGTCATGTCTGTATTGCTCCCTTCTAGTCTTTCATATATGACCTGTCGTTAGTTGTGCTTGTCAAGTTTTTGATTTAATAACGATTTCCATAAAAGACTTTGTCTTTTAAATATACCTCGTGTTTTGTCAAACGTCCTTCGTTTATCGACTCTCTAAATAATTTAATGAATGAATGTTCAATACGGATATAACACTTGAGATAAATGAAAACGAAAGTCTAAAGTTTTAGAGGTGGGAAAACCCCGGAATGAAGATTTGAATTTCAGGGGAAACACAGGTTGTTGGCGCGAATCCAGGTGTGTGGGGTCGAACCCTCCCTGCACTGAGACCAAAAAACCCCCGCAAAAATGGGGGAAATAATAAAAAATAACTGAAGTAAGTACACCAATAACGTTGTAAACAATGTACATGTACGTCATGACTTTGTTCATCATCATTTACGCTTGTCCCCCAAAATGACATTTAAAAAAAATCCCCCTGAACCCCCTGGAAAAAGTCCTGGATACGCCCCTCGGTTGGGACTGACAACCTTACCCACTTGCCAAACCTTGGCGAGATTCGAACGTGGGACACGCGTAGGAGGCGACCACTGCGTTAATCGGACCCCCTCAAAGTTCCAGGGTCTCATTGTGTCCAATCTTTGTTTTTTAAAATAGAGTTAACTTTAAAGATTTAAATTTCTTCGAATATTACTTCGAACAAGCTTTTTATCAGAATTTTACTGACATGTTTTATCCCCTATCTTTCCCCCAAGGTTGGTGTATTTGTTATTCCTTGACTTCCTAGAATACGACCAGGAAATCGAGTCAGTATCCCCGTTATAGAGGAATTTATTCAATGAAAAATCTCACCACCGTTATTGTTCCTCTTCCATGGACGTAATGTGAACTTGACCTGCAATAAAAGGCCCACTAAATGATTGAGTGCAAATTAATGTTATAGAAAGTGGTATATTTGTTGAAACAAGAAATATTTGTCCTCGGGTAGAAGCTGGTTGATCTAGGCGGTAATATTTCTGCTGTTACTAAACATCCCATTCAAAAATAAAATGAATAAGCTTGCGGTGCTAAAAAGCAAGTCACTTGATTTGAAGTGTACAATTGAGCAGAGCAACAAACAGCCGGGTAGGGGTAGGCGTGGGGGCGAGAGATGGAAGTAAGATGAGGTAAACGAATGACGAAGAATGAACAGGACAAACATTTATCCGATATCGCAGTTTCTGTCCCTCCAAATTTGGAGTTAAGACTTTACACTTACTGAGAAGTTTGATTTTCTCACCAATGGTCATTCAGATTACACGTGAACACAGCATTAATGACTGAACGCCGTATAAGGGCCAGTGCAAAGTAACCTGTTTCCCCTCTGAGTAGCCCGCATGCCCACTTCCTCGCCATTGTCATAATGCAATGATGCACATCCTGTCTTCTGCTTAATCACCGAAACAAAAGGGAAGATAATCGGCTCTGTGAGGTCATCAGAACTGGTTCTAGGTCTAGAACCGATGGGAAGGTTCCCCCCGACAGCTGTACAGAAACGCTTGGATCTCAGTAGGGGAACCTGTCTGAATGTTGTGCATTACTTAAAAAAAACCAAAACATTCACTCACACACACACACACAAAAACAACAAAACAAGATGAAACTTGCTGTTTTGAGGTTTTCATTAGTCAACTTTTCGCCGGAAAAAGGCAACACTGTGAAAAAGGAACAAAAACAAAAATTAACCTGCGAAAACAACGGCAAATAAAAAAACTAAGAAAGTTTGAATACAAATTCGAATGAATGAACAGCGCTGTCTTTGGGGGTCATTTGTAATTATTAACTCGTGACCTGGAAAAAAAGGGAAAACTACTTGCGCGTACACGGTGATTTTTGTAAGGGGTTGTACCGGGGCAATTAAAGGTACTGTTCGTCGCTTTTGCTTATGTCATTTCTATTTATCAAAACATGACCTTTTACTCGCCTAACTCTTTTTGAAATCGCAAGTATACTCGTTGTTATTTCGCACGTTTGTTTACTTTGCATTTCCTCGCTGTTTTTTCACCATTGGGGGAAATACCCTTACAGACTGAAAACCACACAATAACACCACCCCGTGGTGAACTACGTGGGATGTGAGCTGGGTTTACTATGTATATGCATGTCCCAAGCAGCGGCCTCTCAGTAACAAAAAGTAATGATTTCATATTAATGAAGTCTTCTTCTGCGATATGCTACGTACATTGTTTATAAACATACAGGTACTAGTTTCAGTTAATCCAAGGTATTACACGACGGGGCGGGTGGTGACATTTTTTGCGTCAGCCGTGGGGTAAATAACAGGTTAACTCCGTAACAAGTGTTTTACAAGCTATTTCATTCTTCTTCAGAGGAACTTCGCCTAATTATCTTTCGGGTTGTTTTTCTGCTTTTCGTTGAGGTTTACAAACGGTGCAGTTTTTCAGGGCGATTATGGGGATGAGGCAGTGGCTTTTTTTTATTGCACCATGGTCACGTTACAGACAGGGTAACGAGATAACCTTATGACCACGTCGTTCAGTGACAACAAAAGGTAATGGCAGTGACAAATTGCCTTATGTTCCTGCCAAGGAACCACGGGGCAGTTTAAAGTTCACACCACAGGCAACAAATGTGCACTAGATGGTGGCAATTATCACGTTTCATGGAAGTTGCTAGCACTGCCTGGGGGGGGGGAAGTGCTAGCATTGAAAGCACGCCGTTTTTACAAGAGGCCCATAAAAAAAATTGCAAGCCAGCTTGGCAAAATAAAGAGCGCCCTCGAAGTGATCACTGATATAGTGCCAAGTCGTCCTCTCGGATATTCTCGCAAATTCCGGTTTTCCACGTTGGCAAAAGTTTTCGTTGGTAAACGTTGAACGCAACACCTGCGTAACATACATGTACATGATACCAGTAACAATTCAAGATGGACGCTTCCGTGCTGGTGAGATTTTTGAGCTGTATAGCATGAAATCATTCAATCAGTGCTGTCTTTCTGCTGCTGCCGATTGCTCATGTTTCAGAGTTCAGTAAAAGTGATAATTCAAATTAGACAATGTTGGCAACCGCAGTTAAGTGACTAGTAGACATTCCCCCTTAAGTCTTTAGAGTTTCAATTCATGCGCAGTCGTGGCCGGCCGTTCACATAACACTAGTGCAGTTGTCATGGTCGACCGGTTGTGCCATGATCATGGCAACTTCCTGAACAGTAAGGAACTACTCCATAGACTTTACTGCATCCATCTTTTTTATGGTTACCTACGCAGTGGCATTTTTAAGGTAACCAGAATTTATGTCGGTTTGCACTTTCTTCTTCTAGAGCTAATCTTCCCCTAAAATAGTAAAAACCCCATGAAGATAACCTAGGCTGATACAGAACTACCCGGAGTATTTGTATTTTGTAGCGTTATACCTAAAATAGGCCTAGGCCTTATTGGCAAAAATGAGTTTTAATTTTATTTACCTTTGTCACCTCTCATCCCATGACGATCTGCACACATTCTCTGCGGCCGTACATGACGTGACAAAAACAGGTGCAGTGTATTCGCGTAACAAACTTTTTTGTTGCTTTGGATACCAGTCCCCATAATTCTGACTACTCCCGCTAAATTTAAAGACATCTGGGAAATCTGTCGTCAGGGAAGCACGCTAATCGCAAATTGGTTTGACCATTTTGCAAAAAATAAATCCCTGAATTGCATGGAAAATAGAAACTTTGTTAGTCTTACCACTTTACAACCGTATCTTTGTAAAATATTATCACTCCCTGAAGTACATATTTTTCAAACATTTTAAACATGCGTAAATAGCTACATGTAGCTTGACAATGCAGCGTGCATCACCCCCCCCCGCTTCCAAAATGGTCAAGCTGATACATGTGGTTAGTGTGGTTCCCTGACCACAGATTTCCCACATGTCTCTGTACACAATCTTAGTTGGAGTAGTTGGAATTATGGGGACTGGTATCCAAAGCAATATAAATGTTCATTATACGAATATGCTGTCCTTGTTTTTGTCACGTGACATGCGGCCACAGAGAATGCAGATAATTATGTGTGGATCATCAAGCGATGAGAGGTGAGGATGGTAGAAAAACCCTCATTTTTTGCCAATAATATAGGTTAAATGCTACAAAATACACTCATGCCTGGTAGGTCTATATTGGTTGGCTTTTATTATAGGGTCTTCAGGGGAAGATTTGCTTGAGAAAGCACAAATGGATGTTTTATCTGGTACGATTGCTGGGCAGCTTTCAAAATGCCACTGTGTGCAGAACCATAAAAAAGGTAGAGTGCAGTAAGGCCTACAGGGTAGTGCCTTAATGTTCAGGAAGTAGGCCATGGACATTATGGACCATGGTCAGTTTGTATCACAGGTGATGTGAGAAAGGGTCTATATCACTGTCAACACACCATCAACACACAGTCAGCACTGTTGACATACATTATTAATCATAAAACGAGACAGAACTATAGGCCTAGGCCTACAGGTCGGGGACTGAACCACAATCTAGGAATGTTGCTAGTTTCTGCTTAGGCCGTATGTCGCTTGTTCAACCAGTGATGACGTCATTTTTATCTGATCACGTGATAATGATGTCATTTTTTCTTGCGAGATTTGGAGAAAATAAAGAGATTTGAGAGTTGCCAATGGTTGCCACCATGCATGCCATGCCGGCAAGCCACTATGCCCACATGGCTGCCGTGTAGGCTTGGATTATTTAATAGTCAGAATAGTGGCAGTATTTTTTCAGTACCGAAAAGTACCGACTGATGGTCCATAAATACTGAAATAACGGCAAATACCTGTGGAATTTTGATACCATGTATTCTTGCTGTGCTTTGAAAATAAAGGAAAACCACCATGTCTTCATATTCACTCCATCTTTTGTGGTACAAGTCATCCAGTGTCAACCGGTACTGCATTGTCACTTGGACTTGGTTTACAACATGAAACTTAAACAACTGCCAACCCACCAGCCAAAACCCTTTGAAATTTTATGATCCCCCTTTCATTGTGTTTGTGGTTTTGGTGTACATGAAGCTTTTAGAGTCTGACTGGAAGTCAGAGGTAGTTGCTGGCATTCCCAGTGAATGTCACTGCTTGTCTTTAATGCTATTTGACGATGCCACTGAATACTCCACTTCAAAGAATATCACAACATTAGTGAACATTGCAGTATTTCATCAGTTATCGTGCATATCGCGTTATTAAAAATGCAATACTGTCCAAGCCTACCACTATGCTAGTTGCCGTTGGAATCTGCAATACTATTTCAGATGGTGGTTTTGGAAAACTGCCCCGGTAATCAATAAATTTGCCACAGTAGATCAGGAGATACTTAGTGGCAGTATTTTCATGCATAAAGTAAGTTTTGACATAACTTTTTTTTTTTCACATTGACATTTTTTCATTGGCTGGACTTGCTGGACAGGGTAACCAGTCTAATACTTTTTGCATCGTGCAGTTGTCAATGCGCATGACATGGCCACTGTAGCCGTTACTGTTGGAGTCAATAGCAAAGCTATTACCCATGGAGATCTTTGATGGTAACATTTTCATGTACAAAGTAAGCTTCAGCAAAACTCTCCTTTTTTGTGTTGACTTTTTTATCGGCAGAACACAAAAATACCTCTAACTTTTAAGCAGCATGGCTGTCAACCTCATTCCCAAGCGTACGATCTTGCCATGCCATGTTGGTTCCCACCATGCCTTGCGATGGAACGCGCACATGCAGACCCATGGAGTCGAGGTTGCACACATTGATCTCCATTGTAAAGATGATCAGTGGTTGCACAGCCGTTGGCTGTCATCTTGACTTTTCCACCGAGTTTGGACTGTACCATTTGGGTATGGGAATGCTGCAAACCGTTGGCAGCATTGTGCATTATCACACCACAGGCAACAGAGGGTGCCTTGCTGCATATCACTAATTATGGATAGTGCATGTACTAACCATACATGTACATGTACATGGTTTGACTGGAATACACAAAACTAATACAAAAAATAGTCGTGACTGGTTGACAAATCGGGACCATTTATTGATACATGTAGTTGCCATGACTACTGAAATTCACTAGTCGCCCACATCTAATTTTGGACCATAAATGTTATGAGTTTTGTTTTTACATTTGTTTTCTCAAATGAAAATGTGAAACCCAAGTTTAGCTGTTATTAATTTTAACTCTGTGTATAATATTATCACCTTTTTTATAATTTATAATGATGTTTTCATTTGTTACAGCCAGCGAGTTTGTATACCGTCAAAGCTATTGCCATCCTTGATAATGATGGAGAGAGGATTATCTCAAAGGTAATATGGTGGCCTTCCAAGCTTATCCGCCATGTGTGTTCTTTTGTTTTTGAAATATTACTGAACAATTTACGTCCAATATGTACATGTACTTACTGGTTGTCGGCATTTCATCTTCAGTTTTCCACACTCCACTGTACAGATTTGAAACAATGATAAATACAGTTGAACTGCTTGCCCATTGGTGGATCCATGGGTGAAACAGCACATGAATTCCTTCCTGTAAATTTTTTTTGGCTTTTTGAATGTAATGAGACTACTTCCTTTCAAAAGAGTGTAAAAAGTTTCCAAATTGAGTCTTACCCTTTCGTGAGGCTATAAAAGGTTAGGTGAAGAAATTTGTCAACAGTTTTGGGCCTCCCGCCAAAATTTTTTTCTCTATATCTGCCCTTTGCTTTTGTTAACTGATCAAACAGAATCTTAAAATAATGAAATTCTCATAGGTTGCTTAGCCTTGTACTGATTTTACTGTGTGTTTGTATTTGAGAGAAATGCACCAGAAAATCGTACCAGAAAATCAAAGAGGTCAGAGTTCTCAATCTAACATGTTCCAAAATGCATTGTTTATGACCCAAGTCGGGGGGGGATCGGAGGGGGAAGAGTTTGTTGCAGTGGAATGCAGTCACATTAACAGTTTTCCCCCGATGGTTTTACATTTTGCAGTGACGAGGGAAATCTATGTACATGTACATGTGTAGCCTGGTCTTCAAATGTATCAGCATGGAGGATAAAGCTGGATTGAAAACCATACAGTGATTTCTGTTTTAAATATCAGTCTCCTTTTTAGTGTCGAACTGGTCTGTGAAGTTTTGACTGCCAAAAGTGAATGACAGTATTTAGAATGTTTCGGAAATCATTTTAGGTGTCGACACCGGCAGAAATTTGTCACCAGTGGAGACAAACTGCTAACCTGACTTGGCTCCTCTACTGTCTTTGATGTCATATTCAGATTCATCCGTCCTAAAGCACTTGCATGCAACCTGCAGCTTAAATGTGAAAACACACTGCTGGCGTTGCCCATTATTACAGAGCCAATTATAGAGCAAATTTAGTTTTGCTCTGCAAAACCGCGCTCTCCATGTCTCAAAAACGTCTTGTTAGAGGGCGTGCTTGTAAGACTTGATTATGAGGGTTAAATCAAGACATCAAAGGGGGAAAAAAGCAAATTTATTTTCTGACTTGGGCCATAACAACTTAATGCTGGCAAGGTGACTGAAGTAACCTTGATGAAGCAGTCACACGACTGGAAATGAAGAGATGGCTGCAATAAGACAGCGCCCCTGTTGTTACCCCATATCCTGCATGCAACCACGGGCTAAGTTTGCCATTCATCAATGTAGCATTAACTTGTTTGCCCAGGCCAGCGTGATTTCACTGCTGCTGAGCCCGGCATGATGTCGGTCCAATATTTGCACGTCTTCCTCTCTGATGGGGACGGCGGAAGGGGGAGTAGATAAAATGGTTGTTGCATCCAGTGTGGGGCTAAGTTTACTCAGCAGGCTAAAAAGAAATCCCTTTCTCCTTGAATTTTTTGATGGAAAATGCAGAGCAAGCTTGTGAGTCATTTTGAAGGTCACCGTATAAATAGTTACAGTTTTCACAAGAAAAGTAATGTGCAGACTTGGAAGAAACCACGAGCCTATGATCATATTTAGACCTGTGGTGTACTAATACGTGTATACGTTTATGTAGCTAACAAATATGGTCCAGTTGCAAAAGGCGGACGGGGGGAGGGATTCTTGGCAAGCCCAGATTTCGTAGGGTGGTTTTTCCATTGGGTTTAGTCACAACTTGTGCAAATGGCATTTTGCAGAGGTGTGAAAGTTCAGCTTTTTGGCTAATTTTTTTTTTTTTTTTAGATATTGACCCTGAATTTCAGCTTTTTTTGTGCACCTGCTATGTACAAATGTGTGGGGACTTCTTACATTTTAGCATTTGGCTAGCTGTTTTCAGCTTTCATTTTTAGTAGCCACTCACACCCCTGATTTTGAAAGATGCCGTACCATAGGAGGGCATGTCATCTTTGCTGTCATTTGTTCCAGTAAGTTCTGAGTGCATCGATTGCCCAAATCAAATGGGTTTTATGACGCCTCTTGGTAGATAATACTGCTCAGCATATCTCTTTACGGGAACCAATCACGCCCAGGACAAGCACATAAATCATACGCAGGCTGGTAATCCATTGTTGCTCAGTGACATTTTCCTCACGGTATGCTGGGCAGGTGTAAGTGCTAACGATTTGGGACTCCCATCGTCAGTGAGTGACACAGTGTTGTCTTCAGCGATAGGTATTCACTTTACACGTATACTGCATGGATGGACTTGCCACAAATACATGTACATGTTACCATACGTGTAACTTGCATAGCCCTCATGTGAAACCATTCACCAACTAGATGTGCATTCTGCATGGTGCGGGCACTATGAAGCTTTTATGATTGATTACTCATCACCATTGAGGAAATTTTGGGCTTTACTTTTCTATTTTCTTTGGGGAAGACATGGCATCAGTTGCCTAAATATGTTCTCACCAAGGTTAGTCTGGCCCAGTTCCATCACCAAATGCTCACGCAGGCACTTTGCTGATTTTTGGCGTATCTCAAAGGATTTAGTACTACGGTAGCTGCTCCTCCAACCAGTGGGTCACCCGGCCACAGGTAACTAGGCTACCCAGGCATGCTAGGTGTACTCAAGTATCTGTCCTGTGCCGCCGGTCACTGTTTGCCTGGACATCAAACCAAAAGAACATGTCTGTACAGGCCCTAATGGTCAGCTGCTCATCATGCTCTGTGTTCAAGACTTTATGCACTTGTACATGTAGGTCAGCTTGCCTAAAGAAGAAATTACTTTCTTTGGTCAACTACTGTAGGTATTACTTTTCACATTTAGATGACTTTGAGAATCGGTAGGGTTGTTTGTGAGTACAGCATCCAGGTAACTTTATGGCAGCTGAGTGAAGGTTGTGGTTTTTTTCCCATTTCTTGCCATTCCCGGTAATGATTTGTGAACCCTGTCACGTGACGTAGTGGAAGATATTAAACAGCACTGGCTTAAAGGATTTCTGGGAAAAAGCCCCAATGCAGCACCAGATCAGTTCACTTGCATTTCATGGAAATCATGGACTCGCAGAGGCTGTCGGAAAGTTAGGGCACGGCAATACAACTTCTTGTCCATATTAAGTACACGGATAAACTCGCCCAAGGACACTCACGTGGATATGGATAAGCTTAGAAAATATACGGGATAGACTTTTCTTGGCTGTATCCTTAAACTGTTGAAAGTTGGCTCCAGCGGTGGTAAATGTGGTAACACATGTTACGGTGTGTTGAGGTGACTTCCCTAGGGTGACTTGGGTAGAGGCACATGAGTTACACATGCAGTGAAGGGAACTAGTCTAATCAAATTCTCTCAAAAAAGTCCCCCCTTTTTTTTTTACTTCGAGATATCTGAGTTTCTGAAATCAGGTTATCAGTGACTTAACTGGAACTGAGACAGGGTGGAAGGCTGTGACACAGTGTTTCTTTGCCCCAGTGTGACAGTCCCTTGCATTAGCATTGACTTGTTTTGGGGGGGAGGGGGCACATTGGGGAAAGTAGGGTAAAGTCTGTCACCGTATGTCGGTCACCAGGCTGGTGTTATCTTCCCGTTTCAGTAGCAATGATCGACTGAGAATATTCCCTGGAATCCCTGGGGATTGTTACTGTTCCCTGGAGATGGGATGCTGGTCCACTCCAGGCTACTCATCAGCTAATGTTGACACCCATGTACAGTATTCTTCCGGGCAGAGAGAAACAACTGGGACTGATACAAGGACGACACAGCATATGGGCAACGGCTGGATTTGAACCTCTACTCCTCCGATCATGAGTCACGAAACCCTAATCGTTTCCACACAGATGGGGGGAAGCCCTCCTCTCGACTGCCCTTGGGCATTCCAATCAGGCAAATAATTGAGTGAAAGTTTGTTTCTGATTTGTGCAGTATGGCTTAAGTATGTGGACGCGTTCACGGTGCTGGCAATTTCAAATTGTCTGGAAAATGCTGGAGAAAGGATCGATATTGTGGAGGAGGGAAAAAGGGGCCATTAGTCACCCTAATTTCTTGATTTAATAAATGCAGTCTAGGGTCCTGAGCCGAGATGCAGCCATCTTGATAGAAGCTGTGTTGCCTGGCCAGAAAATTATCCGCTTCCTCAGTCCTTGCCTTTTTGTACTCTTGCACTGGCTTTGGAAGTTTGATTTGAAGCAGCTGGTGTTGAAACTGGTTGATCAATCCGTTTTCATCAGGGTTATCATATTACTAGCATTTTGAGTGAATCATGGGCTGCTCATTTCCATAAGCGCTCAGTCATTTATGAAGGATTCCTGAAGTTGATCTCTTCCTGGTACATGCATAATTTTGCGAAGCAGCCCTACATTTATTGAAGCATTCCACGCCCCAGTTGTGTGCAGTTTGTCAACCTCAAGTGTGAAGTTGACAGAGTTTGTTCAATAGCCCGAGGCCTGAAAACCCCTTTTTGCCAGGCAGATTACCTCGCGCGCTGTATGTGTCTTTTTAGATTCTTTGTGTACCTGCGAATTTGGAAGTGCAAGGCAAGAATTGGAGTAAGAGTGTCTTGGGCCAAGTCTAGGTTGATATCTTCAAGGGTTGAGTCCAAATTCCAAGTCACTTGGTGCTAGACTGTGTCTTAAGTCACTCCTGGTTCAACCCCAGTCAGGAGACACCTGTTTCAAGCATTAGTCAGCAGTTGGTGTTTGCATCTCATGGAGAGACAAGTGCATGTGTGAATGATGCATCCCAAATTTTTACAGCTGGGCCAGCGCAGGAATCATATTAACCACCAATTACTGCCGTTTATTGGTCCCAAGTCACTGACACTGTGGCTCAAGATGGATCTGAATTGAGTCGTGGACTTCAGTCGTGCAACTTGTGCTCTCCCCTGCCGCTTCTCAAGTAACGGCAGACAATTTACACATCATAATGCATGTATATGGAATGGGCTAGCGTCAACCCCTCTGTGGGGTGTTGGGGGGGAGAAAGTTCGGCCCACTTAAGTACAAAATACCTTTAAGTCTGAGGTGTATGCCCCATTGTTTTCATCCTTTCTTCGTTAAGCCAAAGCAGGGAGGGGGAGTGTCACCCAACAGTGGGTGGGGATGTCAGCATTCAGTACATCCTCCGGTAGACTAGTGAACATCCTTTTGTGAAAGAGCACGAAGCCGAAAGCTTTCCAACACATGTCCACTCGGCAGCTGAAAGTGTGATCGTGCAAACGTTGGGGGGGGGCGGGAATGGGGAAGAGGCCCGCCTCCCTTCCTCTCCCACCTCCTGTCCATTTACATTGAGTGACATCACTCATGTAACTCAAGTTTCGACAGCATGTGTGTTTGAGGAAGAGTCACTCATTTGCCCTGGGCAGAACCTTAAGTGAATAGATTCCAAAAGGACAGAAATCCAAAACCTTTTGGAGACTTCAAATTAGGTTCTGATAAGAACACATGTAGAGTAGCATCAGGAATTTTTGTGGGTATAGATTTTATTTTTCCAGTTATATGCCTCGATGAAGTGCACATAGCCATGTAAGAGATTTACCTGAAGTGCTTGGATTGGACACAAGCACAGACTGGCATGCCGGTACACGTATGTGTAGGGATTAGGATGTTTAAGGTTCAGAAGAGAAATAAGACAGAATATTTCTGTTATTTGCCATGGACATGTTGATTTACCAGTCTGTCCTGCTGAGGTAATGGTCTTCAAGTTAAACTCCTTATCACACCTGTTCTGTCCCTCTCTGTAGCAAATGAATTTATAAAAGCTTTGATGAAAGCCATATGCGTTCAATTGACGTTGGAGCTGGCGCACAGTGCTTGTGACAATGAAACGGATGATTCATGCGTGCTTAAGACAATAGATGCCTACTGGCCAATCTGGAATCAATTACAGACAAAGTAGCTCTTCCTGTCGAGAGACCGGCACTGTTGAGACTTCTGGGACTTTGTGCTACGTGGGGCACTCGGTGCTTGGTGTTAGGGATATTGTATGGAATAACATAAGATACTTGAAACTGTTTATTGACGTGGAAGCTGATATGTGGAAAATCCTTGTCAAGTACTGAGAAAAAGGAGACATGTTCGTGTAATTTGACATGGGTCGTTAGAAATTTTAGGACTTAAAAAACCCATCTGTGTCTCTGGGCAGACTTTCATCATGCGAAGGGGACAGTTTCTTTTGTCAGGAGGGTCGGGACCGAGTTGTGGGAACAGCAGTTTGTCCCCAAAATGTTTTTGGTCCCCACAACATCTTTGTTTCAACGTATGTCGTCCCCATGACCCAGTAACAAGTGAAAGAGTATATGTTTTAATGTGTTCCACATTTGATGTTAACCCGGATGTAGTGTCTGTGCTAGAAATGTCTAGCGTGTATGTATCTCGGAATAGCAGGTGCTTTAGGAGAGTCGGTACACAAATACAACGTGGTTTGAGGGTGTACAGTTGATTTAGCCCGTGAGGTCGAGAACGTTGACAATGTACTCAGTTCATGAGGGGAAGTGGAAGGAACTGGTTTGTCAACTTCCAAAACTAAGAAGAGGTACACCTGAGATCCACCATGTTATATCTTTTTTACCATACATCAGACATTCAGTTGCCATTGAAGATTTGAAGAACAAGAGTTAGACATGCATGTGTGCCACCGTCTGTCCAGATGTAGGGGGCACATATTTTTTGATGTGACATGGGGCAGAGTCACATGTCTCCGAATGAATTACATTCTCCATTGCACAAACATGAACCTTTCATTACTTAGTTTCTACAGCGGCTGAATAAATTCTGAAAAAGTCCCTGCATCACCTGAATATCCTAAGCAAAGTCTTACTGAATAAATCCTGTCACGCATTTGGTGTGGAGAGCCATGCTACGGTGTCCGGAAAAGTGTCGCTGTGCAAATTATGTGTGGAGCGTCAATTGATCCATTTACCTGTGCAATGGAGCTTGCCACATTTGGTCACAGAAGCCTCCCAATAATGGTAATGGAAGTATGCCACTTCATAAGAACACCCATTAACGTGAAACGGGTCGCACCATGCTTTCTCCATAATTGGGGGAGGGGGTCTTCCTGATTGTACATGCAGTGATCACGAATCCATTCAATCTATGAGCATCAATTGCTCACTGATCCTTTCTGAGAGATCACAAGGAAAACTTCATGGCTTGGTTGTGCAGATCTGGAACCCTGTTACCTCCTTCCTACATGTACATGTGCCACAGCAAAACTTTGGAACCACACAACCAGGGATGTGTTTTCTCACAATATGTCAGGATTATTGATCCAAACAATCTAGATGTTTTAGAGTTTTAGTCAATGACATATTGCTACTTGTGTGTATCATGTACATCCTCGTTAAAAGACAAATAAAGCATGCAGTTTTCTCATAATTGGAGCCTGTATGGGGAGAACTCATAGCTTGTTAGCTTTTAAAAACTATAAGAAAATGGTTCCTGAGATTGTTGCAATCCCCCCGCCGCTGCATTTTGGATTTCTCTCTTTCCCCAAATCTCATTCCGTGCTCAACTTCTTTACTTTCTGGCTATATTTGATTGGTTTGAATCTAATGAGCTAAACAGGAAACCGTATCAGGTGGGGGTATTTGCAACATTTAAGGCCGATAGTGCACTTTACATCCGCGCCGCCCAGATTCAATTCACGACAGGGAAGGTACATGTATTGGGATTTCAAGCAGGGAAGACACATGTACAAGTAAATTATACCAAGGACTTGATTCTGCCGAAAAATTTTAAATGTGTTAGAGGCCAGTTCACACTTCAAGCAAATGCAACAGCAAAGTGACATTACTGTCATGAAACATTTGCAGGAAAACACATGCTAGAGGCTGATTCACACTTCAAGCAAATGCAACATCAAAGTGACATTATTGTCACGAAACATTTGCAGGAAAACACGTGCTAGAGGCTGGTTCACACTTCACGCAAATGCAACAGCAAAGTGACATTATTGTCATGAAACATTTGCAGGAAAACTCGTTTGAGTTGAAAGGTGCTCAACTTTTTGTGTATTTGCAACGTAAATATTTGAACTGATGTCACCAAATTGCATTCTTGTTTTCTCGTACTGAGTATGAACCTGCCTCTAGAAATGTACACACAGGGGCAGTGTTGCAGAAAAATAGAACAGAACTGAGGGTCAAGCCCGGACGGTAGAACTAAAGGGTGTAAATGTACCTGTGAGTTTCCAAACGGATATGACCAAGGACAATTTTGTTCACTGTATCTGTATTTAGTTTCAAATTGAAATGTTCAAACTTTGATTTTACTCCCATTAGAAGATTGGACGAGCCATAATTCTTCAGAAATTACTAGTGTGGATTTACCTCAGATTTTTAATTGTGTTTTGATACATGCTTCGTAAAAGTTGCTAGCAGTGTTTCAGTTTTAACCCTGTGCACATTCTTTTACACTTTTTTCTTTGATACAGTACTATGATGACACCTATCCAACACAAAAAGAACAGAAGGCGTTTGAGAAGAACCTTTTCAGCAAGACCCACAGAGCCAATGGTGAGATACCTAGTTTGGAAATGAATGGAGCCAAACTGTGTTTGTGTGCGTTGGCCTTATCCTCTATCATTACTGTCAGATCTGGCCTGTGCGTGTGCATTGGCTTGTTCTCCGCTTCGCATTACTGTGTTTCACTGTGGATTCACCCGGGTTTTACCTAGGGGCCAAAGAGGACAACCCCCCATGTGATCCACTTTTTTGCCTCCAGCATTTGGTGTAAATCATACCGAGGTCGCAGTGCCAAGGCCACCGTCTTTTTTTTTTGGTCCTGGAAGGGTTTGAAGTTGTCAGCCTCCAGTACTGCTCGCATGGTGCCAGGTACAGTGTATCACCACTCAACTTGTTGCATGGTTCCCAGCACGTGGAGCTTCATCTCTCTTTCTGTCCCCCCCTCTCTCTCCCTCTCTCTCTCCCCCTCCCCTCGGTTGTCCAGGAAATTAGCCTAGACAGCACGTAGTTGGATCTAGACTGTGGTGGGGGATGCTGCTAGATTGGAACAGGAAGCCGTGTCCGCTGCGCAGTAGAGGGGGTGACCAAATGAAGCGTAGTGGTCGGCTTTGTTGAGAGACTTCACTAGGGGGGGAATGGTTAACAGCTGGCTAGTTAAACCCCCCCCCAGCCGAGACTGCTAGGTTGCCAAGTCACGGTGTCGGCTTTCTTGCCCTAACCTTACGTGGGTTATGCCAAGCGTGCATGAAGTTGGACTACCCTGAGGCCTTTGGACTTGGTTGGAGGAGGGTGTTGGCAAGCCCAAGTGTTGACCGGCATTTGGCTTGACCTGGATTGACTCGTTGGTATGACTTGCAGAAAAAGTGACCGGAGTGATTGAAAATACCATCTGGTCTATTTTAATGGTTTGTTGAATGAAGATAGGAGGTCAGTCAGGGGATTTGTTTCGCAGTTCAAAAAATTGAAGTTACTTGAGAGTGGATGTATTGTTGTCTTCACACAGGAAACTTCAGAAATACATTTTTCTTTCTTCATTTGTGATTGCTATTCTTAGCGGTTGTGAACTAGTGCACAGCCAAATGAGCTGGAAAGTTCAACAGTTGCACTTGAGATAAGAACAACCCGCCTCAGTCCAAATAGAGTGAAAAACTAAAACTTGTGGGGTTGGAAATTGTAGGCCGTGACTACCCAATGATGAATCGAAGACGTTCGGAAGAAGGACTTTATGAGGCTGACCCTGGGCAGAGGAGGAAATGAATGGGATTTAGAAAGAGATGTATGGGGATTGCTTAGATGTGCAGAAATCAAATAACCAGGGAAACTTCAAATGGCCAAGAAGCTTTGAGTTGACACAGGAGGCACCGAATAAATTGTCCCCCAAAATGTTATGGGAAACAAAAAGCATTTTCCTGTCTCGGACATCAGATTTCTCCTCGTTTCTGCAGATTCTGCAGATCTTGGAACTTGTCGAAAAGGAAAAACACCCACGAAAAAACGGCAGGATGCAACGTTGGAATCCCTCCCTCAAATCTTCTACAGTTACCGATGATGAACTATGGGTAGTGGATATCAACAAAGGTGTGGGCAACAAAAATCACAAATGCACGTGAAAACTTGTGTCAGAATTGAGGAAAAACTGATCTTTTTGTTCTTTCTTTTTGGTACATACATGTTTAGAAGAGATGATGTAACAAACTCTCTATTCATTGTACATTATACATGGTGTAAAACCCACACCCAAATCACCATTCTGAGCTTTGATTTTTACACATTTGCCTCTTTAAATTTCCCCGGGGGGGGGGGGAATAGTAGCCTGTACTACCCCAAGTGCATTGTTTCACTTGGCAATGCATATTCATCTGTTTTCATTCTTTTAGGTTTGGATATCTCCGGCCCACACTGTGAAAAATAGACAACTCTTGTCTTTTCTACACTACCAAAAAACACCAAAAAACAAGGGGTCATTTAAATGCCTCGACAACTTACAAGTACGTGTACGTGTAATCGTGCTAAAACATGGCAGTTCAACCGCATGAGCTTGATGACTTGGGTTGTTTTCCGAGTATGTGACTTGATGATGCTTGACAAGGACAATTTGCCCCAGTAACCCCAATGCAAGTACTTAGTGCCTTCAGTTCTTACATCGTACATGTACCCTCCATCAAGCCCTGCAGTACTGGTGAAAATGTCACCGAGCTATATATAGAAGTGTGTTGTTTTTCTGGTGGGACGTGCACACCACATATTGCTGTAGGGTATCAGCCACAAATGCATACATGTGCAAAGTCCTAAGGCAGTGAAATGGGGCACTGTCAATCCATATGGGCTTAAGTCGTAACTTCATGACCAACTTTTCCCCAATCGGGGTATTCTACGACTGTCCAGTGCAACTGCATTCTTTGTAGTCTGTCTTGGGGGATATTTTTCCATCTCTGGACTGGGTAGATTTGCATGAACACAAGATGGACATTCCTTGTCTTACCAATTTGCACATACTGTACCAGTGTATTTCTAAGCTTGCATTAGACAGATGTGCATTCTCCCATAAATGTCATTCATCCACGGCTAAGACAAATCTTGTACAACACGATGATGTACATGTACCGTTCTTAGTTGGCTGTGAGGACGGGTCCTCTGGAGGTTCTTTTCTTTTGCACCGAGAAATAATCCAGTACATTTTATGCCTGTACTGGAACCTTTGAAATTTTTTTTGAAACAAAAAAAGTGTGTTCAGGACTTGTCAAGTCGGCTGTTGTTTGTTGCTTATGAAACTTGTGAAGCCCATACAGTGCACAGGAATGCCCCAATTAAAGGCCGTTACATTTATACGTTTCAAGGAAAAAAGTGGATAAAGAAGGGATTTTAGAGAATTTAATGACACAGGATACATACATGGAGGTGTATATTTGGACTTGCTTTGACACAGTAAATGAATGAGCAACATAAATTTTTATGTTACTGGCCATATTTGTCGGGGAGGGTGATGAGGTGTCTTTGGTCTGACCTCCATCAGCC
>NW_019091369.1:644550-663086 GCF_001949145.1 Acanthaster planci | reverse complement strand
GCTAACTGCAACAGAATGCAACACAGCTGAAATGAGAAACCTGCTGAATGCAGCAGAATGCATCACAGCGGAAGTGAAAACCTTGCTGAATGCAACAGAATGCAACACAGCTGAAATGAGAATTCCGCTGAATGCAACAGAATGCTTCAAAATTCACTCACGGATTTTGTAGCACAGTGCAGTGCACTGGATGTACATGTACACCAGTCTTAGCCCTACTGAGTTAATGCAACAACTTCTCGCCACTGGTACATTCTGCTGCATCTACCGTAGCGGGGACAGGGCTAGTTGAAGAAAGTTTACACTTGCTTTTTATGAAAATGGGTAGAATGTGAATTTCTTTTGAATGAGAGAGTGACTTTTGTATAGAGTTCAGGTTCGTGTTCAAGTACATGTAGCATGACTTGTTTTATAAGATTGAGAGATTGATAATGATACATGTAATAAGCCTGTTGATATTCCAACAATGATTATGCCTGGCTCTGTTCTTAAAGATTGGATACTTCTCAATTTAACACTTTAGGTAGATATACACAAGAGGACATACAGTTGAATGTGCAAAGTTGGAGCACAGAAAATAATGACCAAAAAGATGCAGTGCTGAGTTTTTGGCATTTTGTACTCATATATAGAATACTGAAGTGTGACATCACTGTGAACCAGAAAGTGCAGTGCAAACGAATGGAGTACGCGCGCGTGTTGGTTCACCTGCTGATTCTCGCGCTAATGCCTTTTACACGCTAATTGTGCGCGTGACGTATTCACTTCGGTACTCTGTAGGTTTCTTTCCAAACCATGTTTTGCTGAGGTATCACACATTGAGATATTACAACACTCTTGCTGATGTACACATTGAATTTAAATAGAGTTTTCAATTCTCTTCATTCCTCCCCATTTTTGGTTGTGCTTCCCTGTTTGGCCTTTCTGCAGCTGAAATCATAATGCTGGAAGGACTGACGTGTGTCTACCGGAGCAACGTGGACTTGTATTTCTACGTCATTGGCAGTTCACAGGAGAATGAACTCATTCTTGTCAGCGTGCTCAATTGTCTCTATGATTCCATCTCCCAAATTTTGAGGTAAGAACCCATCCATCGAGTGACTTATTCCACAAGGTATGTATTGTGGAGAAATCCGGCATACAGAAGAATGCTGGCTATTCCCAAGGGGCTGTGTGCGTCTCTTTTGGAGCAGTTAGTTTTGGGATTTGTGAACTGTAGTCCTCGTCTTCAGTTTTCTTTTGTAAGAACAGCTGCAAAATGAGTTGATGGTTTGCATATTCACTGCAGTGTCTCCCATCTTGATGGGTTAGTCATGCCACTTTCTGTTGTGCATGCTGCAAAGTTGTGCATTTGTGTTGAACAACATGTTGTAAAAAGTACAACGTAACAGCGCTTGCACGTGCCCCATAGTAGGCTGTGATTTGGCCCGATTTATAACGTTGGTAACCCATATCACCATGTGATCATCATGTTCATTACCACTGAGTTAATTAGGAGTCTGCCCACATCTAGCATTGTGTGGTTCACTAAGGATACATTCTTTCTTTGAATTCTTGAGGCTGCATTCTTGTGGTGAGTGTTGCAAAAAACCTGTAGTGAAATCGATGCCCGTTGTAAAGTCACACAAGAAAACACACTGGCTAATATACAATGTAAGAGATAAGATTTACATACTGCTATTGTATGGAAACAGGCCAAGGGGACGATGCTTTAGGTTGGAAATCCCCTTCATTTGTAGTGGACTCTAAACACAAGCATGTAACCAGGGCCTGATTTCATGACATTGCTTAACAGTTAGTGGAAAAGATGTGCTTACAGCAGAAAACTTGGCCAACCTTAAGCACTGTTTTGTGGTGTAGTTGTACTAATGGGGAGCAGGTTAGTGCAGCGGTTCTTTCCTTGCTTTGCACCAATGAGGCCCGGGTTCGAGTCCCCGCTTGGCCCAGGTTTTAAGTGCATTTGGTTTCCAGTCCATACTCGCTCTCGCAGGTTTTCTCCGGGTACTCTGGTTTCCTCCTGCCTCTAAAACTGGACCTTCTTCCTAACTCATCAAGGACCCCACAGAAAATGAGTTGCAAAACTTTCATGGGCTATCCCTGGTATTACCCACATGTAATTGTTAGGTAATTCCAAATAAATCCAATCCAATTCAACAGTTGTGGGTGTTTAGAGATTCCCATTGTTTCGTTGCAAAGTGAAGCAAATTTTTTTTTCTGAGATAAGCGGGCCTTCTGCTTCGCTTACGGTCTCCATGAAATATGCAGTGCCTCTGTAAGCATAAGATGGTGTACTTAGCACCGAAGTTGCTAACCATGGTCAAGAATTTTGCATGCACTACCAACATTCTGCACTCTTAAACTGTGTTAATTTTTCCTATTTTGCTTCTTATCAGCATCTCGATTTTGTTTTTAAAATGTCCATTCCTTTGCAATCTGCAACCCTGTCCTTTTCTGGTTACACTGCTGCCCGTGCAGTGAATTTCTCTAGATGTGGATGGCTTGTGTCAGTCTTAGTGACTTGACAGACAGCTTTTTCTGCAGTGATGTAAAGAGCACAGAGCAGATCAGTGAAACAGTGAAAGTCAGGCTAGTTTTTTCTTTACTGGAACAGCCTAGAGGTGAACATCTGTATGGAGCTTGTCAACTGGAGGAGGCGTGATACTTGACTGTCCTTTCCTTGTTGAGATTGAGATGTCAAATATACCCCAGCCAGTACACCGAGTGGGTTCAAATTTAAGATGCCAACCCGGAAAGGAACACGGCACATTTTCTGGGGCGTTCAAATGTTAGGGTGCTGCATGAAACTTGTATCTTGCGAGCTAGGGGGGCAAAGCCTGGTTGAGGTGATGGATCACGCAGTCCAAGGTGGGGCAGGAATTGCAAAGCTCTCAGAAAATGGTTCCAACCAGCGTGCTAGCAATTAATGAAGATGTCACGTAGGGGCTGTTCTGTCCTGCTCGCCATTTGATTGATTTGACCTGTAGCTGACAAAAAGTAAAAAGTAGTGAGAAATATAGTCGGTCACAGTGGAACTTTGCTCTTGGTGACGAGTCAAGATAGCGCTTGGCATGTGTCATCAATAAGTGGGCCTCTCGGAGGGCTGGCTGGTCTTAGGATAAGAATCCCATCAGTGTCCCCCCTATTGGCTGGAGAGACTTCATCAATCATTTCGGTATTTAGTACATGTACATGTATAGGGTCGATAATGCTCGGCAGTGGCAGACAGTCTGAAAATTGAAAATGAACCATATTTGACTCTATCTACCTCTGGTATTTTTTAATATGAGTTTTGTAGCAACCAGTAGCCCTGACACCATCAAACTGTGGTCCTACATGTTCATGTACCTCCAATGAGTGTCAAACCAGAGCTAATAAAAAAGCCTACCATCCGCTTCCTGTTTCAGTGTGGTTCTTTTCAGAACAGCTCTCCAAAACCAGTGCTTCTTCAAACCTTCTGTTTTGATATTTACGTTGCAAATGAACAAGTCTCAAGCCGTCAACAAACCTTGATCTGCTTACTGACAAAGTCAGATCGGTGTGCGCGCGCCCTGTAATGTCAAGTCCAGGTGTAGTCCGTTTGCTGTGGCCTCATGTACGTGCGCCTGAGGTCTGTCAGGAATAATGATCAACAGCCAGGTGGCATTTGGTATCCAGATCTTTGATAATGAGATCAACTTCAGCCCTGTAGGAGTGAAAAATTCTATCAAGTATTCTGGAAGTGAATTGTAGAATGCTCAAGCCAACCTCACCTCTAATCTTGGTCTAGTGTAGTCCTTAGCCAGAGGCTCTTGTCTAAGGAAAGAGGAATTAAATACAGAACCATAAAGATCACCTACATGTACAATACATGTGCATGTCCGACTGACTTAACTCCAACATTTTGTCAATAAAGTAAAAAACAAGACTTCAAAGTATTTGCTGCCCATTTGATCATAATAGACCAGGTACATACAAGAAACTCATGATGGATTTGTGTTGCAAATGAGTGCAGTTGGTGCAAACTCCAGCCACTGTGACACGAGGTGTGGGCTCAGGACTTTTGACTTATCACTTCCCTACAGTAGAAGGATTCTACTTTTAAATTGACTGGAAATCTGGGTTAGCAAGGCTGCTTTCTATTATCTGCGCTAAATTTATGGGTCGTTGAAGTTCCGACATAGCTGCTGCTCGGAGGTGGCATTGATTAAAATGCTTTAAATCTTTTCCAACGTAATTGATAGTAAGGGTTAGGGCTTCCAAAAAAGTACACCTTTCCTGGCAGCTGCACAACTGTAGAATCAGTAAGTTTCTAGGGATCTTGATTCAACAGATTTTGTAGTTGAATGGAGCTAATTTGATTTTGTTTCCTCTGGGAACCTGAAAAACTTCAGAAAGACCTTGTGCCTTGGTACTGTATTTTGATTTTGAGCTGGATCACGTATGAAATTGGAAATTTTACACTTGATCGATTAGTGGAGAAAATAAATCACATGGGTCTAGATGGCTTTTTATTTTTCATGTAGATGGACATTTGACCGGGGTGTCTGCTTTGTTTCATCGTAATGGTAGTCAAGTGTAGGGAAATTTATGAGGCAAGATTGGGCATTTTGATGACTGGATGCCCATGGGTAACTGTGCGTGTTCTGATATGTAGATGTTGTGAAGCGTGCGGTATTTTTTTTCTGTTCGAAAGAGGGGGAGAGGAAGGAAGGAAGGAAGATATACCTTAAGATGTGTTGCAAGAGTCTGCTAGAGAGGAACCGTCTGTCTTTATGAAGGAAGGTGATGCTGCCAGAGATTACCTCGAGGGCAAGGAAAGATACGACTGCCGCCCGGCGTCCCCGTGGCTGCTGCCACGCCCTTTCAGTCAGCGCCGCGGCCCTGGTGCATTGCGAGGCATCTGAAAGCACCTCGCAAACCAGAAGCAGATGGCATCGGTTGAGTGGAGAAGCAGGTGTGTTTGACATGAGCTTTGTTGCCCCCTCCCGTCGTTCTCTCTTTGTGGTCCCTCCTGTGCGCTGCTGTTCCTGTTGTTCCGCTCCAGAGACGCAGCCGGGATGACGGCATATGGTTTACGTTAAGCCGCTATTTGAGACTGCCGATGTTGATTCAGGATTGACTGTACATATGCATTGTTGTGACTCCCCGGTATTTCTGTCAAGAGATCATTGACGGTGACTAGTCCTTGCAGGATTTCAGACAATCTCTGAAACCTTGTGAAAATTACCGGTAATGAGAACCTTCAGGACTGTTGGTGTTGGAAACAGGTTTTGATAGCTCACTGAAATCACCCAAACCCTGACACAAATGATCCATATCCATCAGTTGTTTCTTGTGGCAAGCTTGTCAGAATGTTGGCATCCCTGATAAGCTTGGAAGTTGTAGGATCCTAATGGAAACTGCTAAATACCTAAGATATTGCAAAGTGTGCAAGGTTAATGTTTCCTACTGAGTGTGATTCATTTCATGATTGTAAAAACCATATACTTCACATTTTAAATGACGGAATACTTGTTGACATGGTTGAAGTGTTAAATGAATCCCAGTGATGAGTCACCGGTTTAATGTGCTGAGGTACATGTACATGTATGTATATACATGTATACCTGTAGGAGTGTGTTTGTGAGATGTTATAAAGGTTTCAGTGTGAGTGGGCCTGGAGCTGGACCAAGAGAGGGCACTATTTCCTTGGCAACGGAGGCTCCTTTGGTATTAAATGCGCATTGCTGGTTTATGAATGACTAGGAAATGCAAGCGTTGCAGGATGCATCGCTACCAGCAAAAGGAATACTCCTGACCAATGCGGCTCTTTTCAACTGATGAGGGGGTGCTTCTGCTCGAGGTGGATTGTGAGAATACATGATTTTTTCAGCAGAATTCTCTACTTTTATGAAATATTGCTAAATGTACCATATGTGCATGTACAGTGAACAGTTCCAAATCTCCCGTGATTTGCAGGTTTTTCTTAGCTCGTTGTAGTTTGTTGGTCGACTCACAAACAAATTGAAATTGGCCTGGCAGAGCATGTGCCTGTTTCATGTAGAACAGTATCCTACATGTACATGTTCGTGGATATTGTGAAAAAAAAAAAGTCTGTAGAAAGGTTCTTTGTTTGTGCAGATGTCGCACTGCTATCAGTAATTGGCACGCTGTAGCCAAAACGGGGATGGAGGGAACTTCAGGCACCCAGGATTGGCAGGTGTTGGGAATGGTGTATGCACCTGGCGACTGACGCTTGAGATGGAGTGATGGATAGTCAACCGGCGAGTTGATCGATTGGCCCTTGATTGATTACTGTGCGGGCTGGCTGACTGACTGGTCAATGTGACGGATTGGCTGAGGTTTTCATTCGGGAGCATGTTGGATTCGCAGGGGAACTCGAAAATGCACTCCGCATGGCAACCCAATTGGGACTTGGGCATGCCAACCTTGGAGGCATGAAAACATTCCTGTGTGTGAAATGCCGCAGATCACATGCAGTCATAATTTCTTGCGCCATGGAAACTGTATTTTCTATCTTAACTCTGGACAACTGTTAGCCCGATTTCAGTTGCTTTCCTATTTTGTATATCTTGTTTTGTTTTTCGGCCCTGACAGGTTTTGTTCTTTGACATTTACATGTATACATGTACAGATGTGTTTGGAAATCTTCAGGACAAATGTGTCCAAATCTTGAAGCCTCAAAAATATGCTTTCGGGAACTGAAGCAAAGCCACATATCACTTTATTAATGTAATTACACATACATGTACATGTATACGCAAATACAAAGTCAGTTTTTGGATTTGTATTCATTTGCATTTTAGGGACGCATTCTCAGTTTTTTCTTTCTACTTCTTCACCCAGTCTGTGAGTTACAAATGAACTAATCGGGTGTGTGAACTACTGATAGTTCAGTCACATTTGTCTCTTCAAACTAACCTCTAAATGTGCTTATCATGCAGAAGAGGAAAGCAGGTACATATATACATGTAGGTGTGGTATGTCAGAGGACATCAACAATCACTGGTGTGGACATTGTAAAAAACTGATAGTGGGTATTCCACCCCTCCCCCCAAAAGAGGAAAACGGCAAGAGATTTTTATCCACTTTCGTTTGGGTGTGACCCATACGCCCCTTAGTTACCTCTCCCTCGTCAAGTTTTCTGTTTTCGTCCTCAGAAGATTTTTCCAGATGCTTTTGATCAAAGCATCATGACAAGTTGGGGAAGGGCATATCAAAAGAATGACATTGGCTCACATCAATGCTGTTTATCTATTTTGGGGGTCTCTCAACTTGGCTCAAGGCAAGACTTTGAAGTACTTGTACATGCGGCATTTAATGGAGGTGTTCCTTTTTCTAAGATGGCCAATTCCTGCACTGTTAATGGAAATGAGACGTCCAGTCCTCTGCGCATCAATATATCAGGTCCCTTCACGGTGGGGGTTGTCGAGATATTGACCTGGAGCCCAATGGAAAATCAAAGTGGAACTACATTGGAGTTCGTTTGTTTGCGGTTATGCGGGAAGTTGCTCTGAAAGTAGTCCGTGGGAAATGTAATTTAGTGGAGACCTTGACACGTGATTGTATAACGATCAGACGATGTGTCCAACGACGGATCAAATTTTTTTCCCGGGGCATGTTCAGACAAGGTGCCAAATAGCAGATTTATAGTCCAGACCGGATAGTCCGAGACTGAAGCTGGGGATACATGGACATCATTACCTTTCCTTAAAAAAAGTTTTTGTCATGTCGGGAGTATGAGCAATTCTGCCGAATTTCACTGAAAAATAACTCTTCTGAAAAAATGAATCCAAAACGTGCGTAGCGTGAACTGGCATAGTCAGTGTACATGAATGTACATGTGCATGTGTCAGGGGAATTTCCCGTTTCCACATCACAGCATCCTGTTTGACAGGGCTACATGTGCCTGTACATGTACATGTACTTACAGGCAACATATAATTTGGAACCTGGTTTTTCTGTTGTTAACCCAGAATTTAATGACTGAAAAGATTTCTGAGGCAGGGATTGGTGCTTGCCTATTGCTGTGTACATAAGCAACAATGAATCATGAAAGCAAATTAAATCGGATCTAGCAAACTCTAAAAAAAGGCAGCACTTTCTTTGTGTGTCAACCAGTGTACTGTAACATGTAGGCTTTCTTCATGGGATGACATCGCACTGTTTCTCTCGTGGAAATACTCATCAGCATTAAAAATAAAAGGCCGTGAAACACCCTTTGAAAAAGTGAAGCAAACGTTGAAAATACAGGTTTTATTATTACAGCTACCCTTTAAGAAAATAGTCCCAGACTGTAGAGTTTTGTTGAAAGGGTTTCTATAATCCCACCTAATTTAGTCTACCCAAAGTTTATGAACTGAGTTTGTGACCTCAGGAGGTTGAGCCGTTGCGATTTTTTTTTTGGCCCGCAGAACTTCATTGCTTTTGTTGTCGTCTCGTCTACTGCTCCTGTTACAGTGCTTGTTTTTTCTAACTTCAGACTAGAAATCTCCCGATAAAAGTCGGCAATAGAAAAACAGAGCCAGCTTAATCACAGCCCTGAAGCTGACAAATCCCTCCACGATATCGAGGTGGCCCATAGAGGCCCTTGTCATTCTTTCTGTACCTGTGAAGTTCGAGACGTTGAAAAAACACAAAAGGTCTGGAGAATTTTGTGCGGTGACTGAAACAATTTTAAGTTAATATTGAAGCAACTCTGTGCAAGTTGGTCTGTGTACTGGTGGAGCACACGTGCATTGGAGACCGTGTACCCCGTATGTTAGGTCCCCATAGACTGTGCGTGTATTTAGTTTGTGTATAATTTGCGCATGTGCAGTAGTTACTGACTTATGGTCATCGGCCTGGAAAATTATTTTAGCAGACGATGCATCGGTGGTGACCCATGTGAGGGATTTGTAATGGCATTTCCCTTCAAGACCTTGTGTGCTAATAAATTGACAAGAATCTATCAAATGGTTGTATTGAATACATGTAGCTTGTCGTTTCTCGCATTTTTCACCTTACTTAGTACCCAATTTTCACACTTTGGTTGAATTTCCCTCAGAACATCAGTGATAACGTTTGGAAGACTGATGAATTGCTTGTATCCATCAGCTCATTTCTTCAAGATCGAGGGCCATTTGTCTGAAATGCGGTTTATTTTCCACACAGATTCAAATTTCCGTACTGAGTCCGACGGTGGTCAAAAATGCGATGACCTGATTCTGGGCATGGTGTTCATGTACACGCACACCTACATGCACCTGGATATGAGTGCAAATTTTTGTTTTCTTTTTTTTTTTGGCCTTCCCTTCCTCTTTGCATTTCTCCATTCAGTTCTGCTTGTTTATGTACATGTATACATTGCTGGTCCTGTGCTGTAACCCAGTCATTTGTCTTTTAGCCTCTGAGGAAGAACTTGTCAAGTTCAAAACGTCAGGATGCACTATTTTTTATTAATTTGGGTGCATGTTGACTTTAACTACATTGCACTAATTGGTACAATGACGTCGAATCGCTCGTCTGTAAAAAGGCACCAACTAAAACTGTCTGTTCTCATTCATACAATTTCCTTCTTACATGATACGTACTCATTAGAGCATTCATGATTTTCCTAATACCATTCACAAGTAAAGACATGTCAGGGAAAACCCAGCAAAACTGAAGAAATATTCTCTAAAATGTTTGCTTCACTTCCAACTCGATAAGAATGGGCAGAAAATGGATTGTTATCGTATGCGAGTTATGTCGCAAGAGGGATTTTGAGTTTTTCTATTCTAATTGGTATTGAAATGAGGACAACTACATCTGTGCGTGATGTTGATCAATTACTTTTGGGATCAACCTGCCTGAGTCGGGAGCCATTTTGCTGGCTTCTGGCTTCAGTGAGATTCAGTGTGCATGGGCAGAAACTAAGTGAGCGGTTCAAACATACGTGGTACATGTATACTGTACAAGCCCGATGATGAGTAGTCAGTACCCCACTGGGATCTGATGAACTTTGGGGCTTAGGATGGATTTTATATGATATGACATAGTCTAAAGTACAAAGACTAGACAGGTGCTTGAAGTGGACTTTAAGAATCAGCAGTTCTTTGCAGTTGTTTTTTTTTCCCAGCAAAAAAAAGTCTCATCACAGCCTCAAGCGTTGACCGAACAAGAAGGTTACATGTAGGCCAGAACAAAAAGTCTCACAGCCTGGGGTTTATGTTCCTCCTTTCAACAATAGAATGATTGACAGTCCTGCACCTGTTAATGACTCAGCCTGAACAAAGGAATCACAGATGACAAGTGGGCCCAGGCTTGTGTCTCTGCCCCCTTTGATAATGGATCAATTGTTGTGTCATGTTTCACCCACTAACCCCTTGCCACATCAAAGTCACAGCATTTAGGGGTGATGATGGACAACCAAGAACAAGTGGTGTTTCCAGCCCCGCTCCCCAGTTGCATCATGAAATTTGCACTTTCATTCTAAATTGTCTTCCTATGTTGACAAAGTTCTCTGGATTGATCGTTCTTCTTTCTTTCTTTTTTTTCAGAAAGAGGTGCAGTTTAAGTGCACCAATGTATTTTGGAGAAATTCTAGGTCCGTAATTAAAAAAAAAGAGCATGCACTCAGTACACTTGCATGCATGCAGTCTGTGGTTAATTGAGTTAAATATGGAGAAGTATTATGGTAAAAACATCTCATGAACTGTGCTAGATTTGAATTACTTGCATTATTACTCACAAAAGAATAAAATTTACTGTTAAAATTGGTGCCTGCACCTGTACATTACATGCATTTTGTTGTTTGAAGTTGAACGTGTGTACTGTACTGTACGTGCTGCTTGGACTGTTATCTAGGCTTCCCACGAAGCAGTATTTGAACACATCTCTTGCTACCGGTTCGCTACATGGATAGCTGTTATAATAACTTTTTGTCAGAAACTGCAAAAAAAGTTTTGCTTACGTGTGCAGTACATGTCTTCGTTGATGACGGATACACGCATGTCCAAGGGGAATGACTTTTCTGCGGAACGGATGGCAGCCTCAATTCTATTGTGCTTATTTCTTTGCCTCTCCTCCTTTTTCCGCCCCCCCCATAGGATAGGATTCGGGGGGGGTTTAGCTGAGTCTTTTTAGGGCAAGAAGAAGAGCCTGTTTGGGTGTGGCATACATGTACTTCCTCCTCCTCCCAGTCTCCCTGAGGTACGCGTAGTAAGGGTGACTGCACTTTTTCTTGTAGGGATGGGACACATATCTGGTCCGATCCGGAGCCTTTTGTGACACTACCGACAGGTGCTGACTGGGTGCTTTTATCATGGAAGGCCCCCCTTCCTGATCAGACAGCTATTGTACTAAGCTGATGGTTTTCCCCCTTGTCAAAATTGAGTCCCTCCCCTTCCCCTCTTGTTGCGATATCCCCTTGTCGGTTCCGATGTCTCGGCGTGTATCAGATAGCCATTGTGCTAATGCCGATGAAGCTTCACTGATCACCCCTGCCGAGTCTCAAAGCAGGCAGGAGGAGCAGGCCTGTCTGATGGTGGAAGCACTGGTCCTCGTCACTGGGATCGGGGAGGCAGAGCAGGGGGATGTGAGGGGGGGTTTCCAAGAAACAATGTGCAGAGAGTGGGGCAACTCTGGAAGAGGTTCTGCGGCGCCCTCTGTCTTCCGAACCCAGACACGCTGTCTTGTGTGTGAGTATCGATCTGCCCCGGATTGATTGGTTGAAGAAACTGATTCTTGATGATGCAACCTGTACGTGCACGTCAAGCCCAACTGCAGTACAAGAGGATTAACATTAGAACAACCATTAAACTGCCTTTTTTATTGAGCAAGTTTCCATTATTCTTTCAGCATTTCCGTCGCTTCTCCTCCGACCGTAAACTACATTTTCCGGACAAGTTTAGATCCCTGCTCAGTACCAATGTTTGCCTAGTGGTTCTGTGCAATCTGAATGGGCCATTAGTTCATGACAATCGCTGCTCTTCCGGGCACCTTTTTCTCATGGGTGAGGAAAAGCCGATTACCGATTCTCCTCGTTATCAAAGGACACATACTGTAACCGCACAAGCCGGATGTGAACCTGCAGCCTGCAAAGTTACCTGTATAGTCTTTGAGTTTGACGGGATGGTCGTGTTCACTTTGACCTGTGTCTGATCAACAGCCGTCCAGTAGTGACATTCCTTTGGACTCAACAAGCTGCTTACCTTTTGAAGACATTTTTTGTTCTTCTGCAATTAAAACGGGGGAAAATACATGTTTTCTCCCACTGCAAATTTGACCCCAAAAGGCATCATAATTTTTTTTTTAAAGGGGAAAATTTACAAAAATCATGAATTATTTTGTAGGATCAATCCATCTGCCCTTAACTTGAATACAGGATGTCCATACCTACATATACGTGTATGCCATACTTTTCACCATGTACGCGATACATGTATTTCTGGCCAAAAAACAAGGCTCTTGAAGGAATGTGCATGTACAGTAGGCCCTGGGGACGAGGTTGCCAATGGGGGAAATTGTGGAAGGGGTTGATGTCTTCACACGAAGCAGGCACTTACAGTCAGCTATGGACGTACATGTGTACAGTACACCTACATGTACTTTCCTTGCTGCACTAAATCAGCCGTCTCCCCTGAACTCCCTACTGTCTAAGCGGTAATTTTTCTGTCAACTGATGTGCCCCCAGGGACTTGCCGAGTGATCAAAGGGGGAGCTGTACAGCCAGAGATAACCATTTCTTATTTCCCAAGAGCAATTAAGGTGCTGTGGAATGATTACCTGTTCACACTTCAGAGTTGTCTGTACACTGGCAGAGAAGTAATTGAATGTGTAGTTGACTGGGATTAATTTGAGTCAGTGAAATTGCCCGTTGCATCCAGGGTTGCATTACATTTCTTGTATGTGCAACTCTAAATCATCGGTTACTGGTAGTTCATGTATGTGTGATGTTGCAATGAGCCCCTAGCTGGACCAAGAGAGGGGACAATTTTCCCAGCAATGGAGGCTCCTTAGGTCGGAACTGCACTTCCCTGGTTCACAATGGACTTTGAAGTGCATGTGCTTAATACGGTCACGGCACTATGGTGTACTATTTATGACAAACATTTTTCTCTCTGTTTAGCCTTCCCTCCAGGCGATGTAACTACACAACGCAATGGCACGATGGCTCCCTTGTGTCGTGAAGTCAGGTCAAACCATCGCCTTCTTGCCATTACATTTGTACACACACGATGCGGTGCGTCGTGTCGGGCCATCGCCTGTTGCGTCATGCTGTCTTAGGCCCTTTCCTTGTTGCATTTTTTTCTGCCTAAACGTCACCCCTTCCGTCGCCGTTGCAAGCACCGCCGTGTGTCGCGTCGTGTGTCGTGCGTCACGTCGCCTATTACGTCTCCTGAAGCATGACGTGACGCACAACACGACGGCTGTCACCCTTTGCTTCATGGTGTTTATAGAGGGTGCCTTAACTGTTTTCTTTCATTTCCTTCCCCCGTACTGTGCTTGCACAGTACATGCCGTAGGTAGCAGGCCTTGATTCTCTTGTTCTTTTTCGTGTATTCTTTCTAACTTTGTGTTTTCATTAAGAGTGAGTTGTTGAAGAAGCCACAACAATGTTTTAGCTTTTCCTGCTCTAATACGGGAGATTCACAGTGCGCCTCCAAGAGTTTTCAACGTGTTGGCCAATCACAATATGCGAAATTTGTCAACCCTTTCCAAACACGCATTTGGTGGTATTGCAATTGGCCAACACGTTGCAAACTCTCAGACGAGCACTATAGTGAAATGCTCGTATTCTGATCTTTCTAATAATTATTTGTAAATCCATTCTAAGATACAATAAATCAATCATTTTTACGTGCTTGCTATAAATGTAACATATGGATCTGATGAGAAATTATATGTGTGGCTAAACAGAGTTGAAGAAAAGACATGGTTACAACGATAATAGCGTCTGTATAATGTTTTATTCAGAAACACGGACTAATATCATTGAAAGTGTGGTGCTGATGAAGGTAACGAAGAAGACTGGCCTGAAGGAAGACTATGATGGAATATTCTGAGGGTATTATAGAGCAGGCTCGGTGGTAACTTCCTAAACCCGTGGTCAAACTTGCGGCCGTACAATCGTAGACAAATTGTATGGGGAATTGGAAGTACTACTTAGAAATTACCGGGATGGACCGCGGAGAAATACCGGTATCTATAAGGTTACAAATCTACCACAAAAGGGGACTGCATCGACGGTATTAAAAAGAAATCATTGGCTGGGTTTAAAGAGTGACGAATTCTGGGCTACCACTTATTATGGGAGAGCAGTTCCTACATATGCCGATTTTCTTTTTGCTCTTTTTTCATTTTTTCAATAAAATATGACAGAAATTTAATCTAATTGATGAATGGATGAGATAAAAACAAGGAAAAAGCAACACCAAAGAGCAATGTAGCATATACTTTGCAAGCACTGGGGACGGAAATGAAAAAAAAGCAAAGAAGCCCTCTATAAACACCATAAAGCAAAGGGGACAGCACACGATGCGTTTCGTCGTACGTCGCGTCGTGCTTCCGGCGACGTACATGCAATAGGCGACGCAACGCACAACACGATGGTACGACGCAAAGGGGTGGAAAGGGCGACGTTTAGGTAGAAAAAAATGCAACAAGGAAAGGACCCAAGACAGCATGATGCGACGGCACGATGCGATACCTCGTGTGTGTACAAACGAAATGGCAAGAAGGCGACGGTTCAACCCGATGGCACAACGCAAGGGAGCCGTTGCGTCGTGTAGTTACGTCACCTGGAGGGAGGCTAGAGAGAGAGAAAATTGTGTCGTAAATAGTACACCATACGGGGCTACCAATAAAATGAACACTCCAGACCAGCATGGCTCTTTTCAACCGACGAGGGGGTGCTTCTGCTCAAGGCAGATATAATTTGACCTGTGTATAAAAATCATACCAAATGCAGCTCAAATACAGCTCAAATACAGCTCATGGTTTCTTTTCTCAATGTGTACTTGATAACGTACTGGTACTTGCAAAGAACAAGTGCCATTGGCGTTAAACTCTCACAAAGGAAGGACTTATGAACACAATCTTTACACCGGCTTGGCTGACGAGTCGGAATGCCTTGATTCACCTCTGGCTGACGCTTCAACATGCTAATCCCCCATTTCTTTGGCATGCACGTAAAGTGTGAAATGTCTGTGGAGGTGTATCATGTGTTGAACTTGAACTTGGCAGGTGTGCTGCGCCTGTGATAGCAAAAGGCCCTATAGATGTGTCCTTGAGTCTTAGCAAGTATGAAGTTGCGGTAAGAACTACATGTATTCTACAAATGCTGTTTGAATGACTCGTGAATCGGCATTTTATGGTGTTTGGCTGTGTATCAAAATAGGGCTGCCATATCTTGCAGGTTTTTTTTTTTGTTGGTTGAAAAAATTGAAATTTTCCGTCAAAGATGATACCATCGGCAAGTGGTTAGTGAAAGGTGTCTGATATCAAATCCAAGTAAGCAGTTCTATGAGACAGGGTCTGAGTGCAAGCAGAGGCTGGGTTCTCAGAAGGGAGGCATGCGACGTGTGTTGGCAGTGCCTGCATCTGTGGAATCAGTTTCTGGTTTCAGCTCAGAGAGCTCTGACTATGGAATGACTTGCCGAGAAGTAATCAGGTTTCAAACGGAAACCGAATTTTCTGTAGCAGAATACATGAAGCAGGGGTGTACTTTTATAATAGTTTTTCAGAATTTAATTACTTTTGACTGCTAAATTGTAGATTAATTAGAGGTTGAATAATTCAAAAGTTTGGCATCTTTTTGTACTTTCTCTGAAAAAAATAAATGCAAGATACGTGAATAATTTACAAATACATGTACGTACGTGTACATGTCATGTGCATGTAGGTTAAACAGTCCAGAAGCGTCATATGTTTTCATTGTTGCCATTGTTATAACCTCTCTGCTCTCAAGTTCATGTTTTTTTTCTGTGTTCCGGTCTCACCCCTGCTACCAGGGGCCAATTTCATAGCGTTGCTTACACGAAAAATTTGTTTGAACGTGAAAAAGCCTCGCTTGACAAATCAGACTACCAGCCAAAACTTCTTGTGATGTACATGTACATTGTTTTGGAATGGTCTTTACCCGTCTTCTAGTTACCATGACAATCACATAGAATTTGAGCTTGTAACCCTTGTTTATTAAGCATGGCTTTTCAAGCTTAAGCAAATTCTGTGCTTAAGCAGCTCTAAGAAATTGGCCTGAAGCTTGCATGGGGTAAGATACATGTAGGGCGTGGCGTTGACTCGGGGTCAATGATTGTATAAGATGATTATGATTCAGCATTTTTTGGGGCTCCCTTTTAAACATCTGTGCGTGTGCATACATTTACCTGTATATGTAGATCACACGATGTCTGGGGATGCTCCACTGTTCTTAACCCCTTTTGGTTGCGAGAACACTGTGGCTTACGGCCCAGACAGTCTGTAATCTTGCTATCTCAGAGATTGGCAGGTAATTAGTGGTGAACCTGACTGACGTGCCGGGGCCAGTGAGTCAGTTTTTACGGAGATAAGACGCACAAAAAATTTGTTTGCCGGGAATGGGATAAGGAAAAGCCCAGGGCTGGGTCAAGTGCATGAAACGGTAACACAAATGTTGAGAATGTATGTAAGCACAAGAAAAACGAGTAAAGGTGTACTTCTTTAATTGTAGTGAGACAGAGTGCTTGGCGTGAGTCCTTCATCCTTGTCCTGGGGCGTATTTTGAAAGGCCTGCCTACCAGTTGCTTAATGTTGGAGTTATCAACCTTGTCAGTATAATCCTAGCTGAATCATGCATCAGTCTCCATGCTGTCTCAGCTCACCTGTATTGAGGGTGACTGTTGTCGAGATCCCTTGTAATTCCAACTGGCCTGTGCTGGACCAGACCCCAACCATCACATTTTGTGTACATATGTGTACAAGGTCTTCTGCCTGCTTCGGTAAGGCGTGCCTGGGTGGGTGTGTGTGGGAGGGGGAAGGAAAGGGGGGGCAGTGTTGGATAAAAGAAGGACCTCGCCAATTCTTTCTCTTATCATAGAATCATAAGCCCCACCACTGATGAGCTTTGAAGCTTTTCACGGTGAGGGTGTCTAGTGATAGGTAAACAGGTCTGAAAAGAACCGAAGAGTACTCTGTCAGCCCCACCCCACTCTGTCACCCCTTCCCCTCCCTGTCACCCCTTCCCCTCCCTAGCCCTTTCAGGGTCATGCATCATGAGTCCATGATTGAGGTTGACCAGGGACACAAGTTGTCCGTCCTGATTTGTCAACAGTCCAAGCTGTTGAACCCGCAGACCAGTGAGTGCCACTGTCAGACTCGATGGCTGCCTTTTCCTCTCCCCTCTCCTCTCTCTGTGTGTGATTTCTCATTTGCACGAACCACTTGCATTACTCTCGGGAAAATTTGGCCAGGAATCTATAATTCATAAGTTGTTTTGCTAGGAACATTTCTGATCCAAACCAGGTTGTGCTTCCCTAATTTTTTTGGGCTGTTTCTCTCCCTCTTCCCCCCCCCATTTCCACGGAGATCGTGGTAAACCACATCTTTGTGTTCTGCAGATGGGCCCTGCTGCCCCCCACTATTTACAACGTGTACGAGTTGCTTCAGATTTGGTGGTTTTCTCAAAATACCAGGATGTCTGGGAAAGAAGAGATAAGGACTTTTGGAAACTCAAAGACCAGGAAGAATTTAAGAATAGAAGAGTTAAAAGTGATAGTACAGTGTAACTGGCTAGCTGGCTCTCGCCTACGTCAAGGCAAGCTACTACCTGTATCAGTCTCCAGATCAGGCCCCGAAGAGCCAGTATGTTGTGTTTTGGGGAAATTTCTTTATTCAGAGGCGTGGCAAAGAGATTAGCCTGATCTCTGGAAAATGTCAGTCGAGTGTCGGGCTTGAAGCCCAGAGTGATAGCTACATTAATTTCCAATTTCTGAATGTCCTGTGCAGTTTGATTTTGTCAGATATCATTTCTGGTTTTAAGTGGTGGATTGGAGCAAATGCTCTTGCAGGTTGGTACATGTACCGTGCCTTGTAGGCAGTCTTTGCTTTAACAAGTGTTGCTGCCCATTATATGCTCATGTACTCACAGTCATGATACACGGTAACTGTGTCACATGTAGGCATGGCGCATGTATAGGAAAAGCATACCTATTACATGTAAGTTCCTGAACATGTGTACCGCAGACGTACAGTGTGGAAATTTTGGCCACTTTCCCCCAAGACATCGACAATGGAAGACAACCCAAGAAGAGCTCATTAGTGAGTTTGTTACACACTGGGGGATACGTACACGTGCTTTCCTGTCAGTGGTGCAGATCCAAATTTTCTTTTTGAACTGAATGTCATGACAGCAACTGATTAACTTTGTGTACATGTACATGTACCGTACGTGTAAACGTCTCATACTGATTTTAATGCCTTTTGCTTAACCAAATACATGTAGAACCGGTAACAAGACATTTGTAGTACAGTAATGCCTGTGTAATCTAACGTACACATTGCACATTTATTGTTGTACAGGTCTGCAAAGTGTTTTGTGCACACACATGTACAGGTGT
>NW_019091369.1:622030-643898 GCF_001949145.1 Acanthaster planci | reverse complement strand
CTTGCACATGTGCATGTACGTATGTTCAAAATACAGCTTGAACTTCGATACACGTATGTACATGTACATCCATGTATATACAGTACGCTATACACCAGTTCTTTTTCGTTGTAATGTAGCTTATTCTATTCATCCTGCAGTCAGTCCAAGGTGATCCTTTGCTGCTGGCAGATTAAGCGTAATGAACACTGACACTCGTCGTTCAGCACCAGCACCACTGTCAGAAGACACAGGGTGGGCCGATGACAGCGCCCGCTGCATGGCGGGCAACCACCCTGGTTGGATTTTCCTCCCTGATTCCCCAAACTGCGGGGGCTGCCCGCTTCTTTGCCACTGAGGCTGGGAACACTGACCTGCTATCACTCGGGGCAGACCTGGTGCTCTAATTAACCGGCGTAATACAGGAGGGGGGGGGAGATTATAGTGGAGAGGGAGACAGGGAAAAATAAAGGGGGGAAAGTTATAGGTCAAAGGTCAAATAGTGACACACTGCAACATAGTGTCCCAGTCTGTGAAAGACTTGTTTGGGGGTGTATAGCGATCTGTCTTTTTATTCGTAGATTGAAGGGATTGCCTAAAAATATTTGCAACATCTGCATGGAGGGGTTTCAGCTCATATCCGATGAACATCTTGTCCCGGTGCTTATCTTGACCCCCATTTGGTGTAAGATAGTGCCTTGTTTTTCGGGAGAGGGGGTTGCCCTGCTTTTTGCAGCTCAAGGAGGTCTAATGTTCAAGGTTTTTGCAGGGTGAAAACAAATGGCTAGGCACTGATGCAGGAACCTGAGGGGGCTAGTAGGGGCAGTGATGAATCTTCCTCGAACCTTCTTGAGATCCTGTACGTGCGACACATCTCTTGGTTTACACAAGGTTGATGCAGGGTTGAAGACAAGCTGCATTTCAGATTGGACAGGTTTTAACCTGGGACCAACCCTTAACCCCCCCCCTTGAAAACAGTAGTGTGAAGTGACCAGGGTTGCTGTCACCACAGGTTGAGTCTGAATTAATTTCTGGTTTAAACAACATTGCACAGTGCATGTAAATGTTTGTGCTTTGATGTATTTATTTATTTTACTTGCATTCAAGGTGAGCTTGTTTACTGGAAACAAGTGTGAAACAATGCAAGGTTGAATGCCGGGTTGAAAAATCAAAAAATTTCAACCTTGGGCAGCCCAGGGTTCAGCCAGGTTTTGCCTAGGGTTCAGCCAGGGTTTGTCTAGGGTTCAGCCAGGGTTTGCCCAGGGTTCAGCCAGGGTTTGCCCAGGGGTGAGCCAGGGTTTGCCCAGGGTTCAGCCAGGGTTTGCCCAGGGTTCAGCTAGGGTTGAGAGGCTGTAGTGTGAAAAAGGCTTTCTGTGAGCGGCACAGGGTGATTCTGTATCAGATTCAATTTTGTTTCCTCAAATGTCAAATGAAGCATGCAAACTTTGAGGTACATGTACTGTACATGTAGCTTTCCTGTCATGTTATCTTGAATAATTATAACATACATGCCTTGCACTAGGGATTTTAATTCGCCCTTGTCTGGTCTGCTTCAGAAGGTCAAAATGCTTTTTAATACTTCACATAGGGGTAACTTTCGGAGTTCTGTTGGAATCGTTTGTTCTGGTAGGTGTTTTGGGGATGGAAAGATCAGTCAAAAGAAATCACAATTTTAGCGTTTTCAGTTAAAATTTTATTGGAGGGAAGGGCCGTAGTCATTGAAGAAATCAGATTTTAAAATGTTCATGTTGTGTACATGTTTGGTAAATGGTTCAAACTATTTATTTCATAAAAAGTTTTCTCTTTCTTAAAAAATAAAAAAGAGCATAGTTGGTAGAATAATGACCTGTCTTTACTGCAGATGAACCCCCAAACAAAGATTTGATGTCAAAGCATTTGTGATGACATTTGTTGGAGTTGAAAGAAACGTGTTCAGCTTTGTGAATTAGTAGCAAGAATATTTGTGCATCCTTATTTGATTTGTTTTTGCTCCGAGTATGAACCGATCTTTAAATTGCCATTTTTAGCTCCAAAAGGAAACAGGCTGTCAACTTGGAAGAGTATGAAATGTTGTTGGTACGTAGGTTCTCTGTCTGTCTCTGTCAGAATATTATGAAAACGTAATCCGCTGCTTTCCGATGTGATCTTGTCGGGTCCTGCAGCAGTGCTCCATGTCAGCTTCAGCCAAGTCCATTAAATGTAGGAGGGAAGGCCAGGAAACAACCACTTGAGGGGAAGAGCTTCTAATTATCAGATATCCCCCCTATTATTTTCTTGCTTTTCCTTTTTCTGCCCCACATATGTGTAGGCTGTGGGTATAGGTTTACTTAGTTAAATCCAATAGCTAAACATTAGTGTATCAGGTGTGATGCTTTTCACCACGGAGACTCGATTGATCGACCTTGACCATGTCAAACACAAGATAATGTGTTTAGTGACTATACTTGACACATGAAAATATTGTGAACCCAAGCATTCCAGTTATGCAAGGAACTGAACACTGCACAGCAGACTAGAATTGATGGCAATTTAAGACGTGAGCATTATATTTTGTTGGGGGAGGGGAGGGTGTGATTTGTGTGAATGTGGTACAAAGGTTTGATTGACTTCAAGTTATGATTCCAGGCAGCACTGCGCAATTCTGAAAAAGGGTTGATCCAACATGAGATCAGAGACTGGGAAGAATTGGATCACAACCAGGGTTCCTCCTGTCAGTTCCCATTGTCGACACATGGTGAATATCTGTACACTTTAGCAGCTCTCCTGGAAATCTGGCACAAAAAATTCGAGATTACCACTACTTACTGAAATTAAGGTTGCATGTACATGTAGAGAACTACATGTAAATCTTTGATAACTATTTCAAATTTGCTAGCAACATGTGGAGCCTTACAAGAATAGTCACTACTCCTGGACATGGTTTATTTTTGCTCACAAATTACGATCAGAAAGTCCATTATGGACCAGCTTTAACCCTAACTCCCTAGGGTGTACGTAGAATCATATTGAAATTGGAGAATTTAGGACTGTTAGGATTAATCAAGAAAGAGTTTGGGGAGTTGTTTCCCAGTTCTGTTTAAGTGTAAAACTTTTGCAGTGTTTACAAAATGTTTAAGAACCACACAGCTGTGTAAAATGTCACAATATTGATGATACATGTGCGTGCATTGCATCTTTCATTACTTTATGGTGAACAGTGATTCGTAAATTGGTAGTTCTCATCTAAGGCCTCTTCCGAAGGTTGGTCTAGCCCTTGAACAGAATCCGATGTGGAAATACGTGTACAAAGGCTAACAAGCACGCTAAAGCGAACATCTGCTGATACAGAAGAACAGTCTGCACATCGTTGAAGATCTTCCTGCGTTTTACCTTAACTTGGTCTAGTTGGGTGGGTGTGGGGAATTGAAAGGAGGAAGGTGGAGTCATTCAACATTTAACAATTTGCATTGTCTAATTTTCGAAATGGGAACCACATGATGCTGTGCACACTCCATGTAACTTGGACACAGAACCGTTTCCTGGCTGATTTACGGCTAACAAGGCCCGGATGTCAGCCATCAAAACTTGATTGTTTTACGCAATCTGGCTGCCAACGAAGCTCCAAGAGCTACCCTCCGGTTTCTGTGGAATCCGTCAGGCGTGATGAGGCCCTTGACTTACCTCCCTGCGGAAAGTTCATTAAGAAGCCTGTCATCTCTTCAGTTGTGGGGGGGGGAGACTTCCGCCGCAGGGAGACAAGACAACAAAAGGACACCAGAGAAGACTTGGAGCTGATTCTGGCGTGGGGGGAGACAGTAAGGCTGGCAACAGGTGAACAGGATAAGTGGTCGATCCTGATAGGAATTAGGCTGTCTGAAGTGGTTAATGCGACGAGGGGATTGGCTGAGAGCGATGAAGGGGATTAAAAGGGATTTGTTCCGAGAGCTTTAGTAAACTCACCCCCCTGCTCTTCTTTCCATCTGCCTTTTTATTTAATGGGGGAGGGTGACTTGTATCGAATCATAGTCTCATCAGTTGTTGTCCATCTATCATCGTGCCGAGAGCAGGTTTGATGCCGTCATAGAGTTAAGGGATTGACCCTGCAGTGACAGAAACATGCTGCTCGTCTTGGCATTTGCATTGCCCTTTATCTGGGACCTACACCTATCATAACTAATCACCAGTGGTCTAGTTCCATTCAAGCATTACAGTTTAAAGGAACCATGCCGTATAATTTCTTAGAATCACTTGTTGTGCAAGTCTGCACTCTTCTTCAGTGTATGAAGACTGTATGGAAACTTATTTTGAGTAAAGTGAACTGAAACATGCAATTTTTAAACACTTAAAATTAACCAAGCATTTCCCGACAAATGAGGGCGCATTTGCCTTGATGTAAATCCAGGAAGACACTGTTCAGTTTGCATGTTCTCATACTCAAACTGTAAACTCCAAATGTGCTATTTGAAAACACTTCTGAAAAAAGGTTGCTCACTGGCTTATTGCCACATACTTCCACAATGCTTGCCAAAGGAAATGAAATCACACATCCAGAGATTCTTTGTGCATAAAATCAATGCAACACTGAGATGCAGTGCCTTGGATGACTTCATAGTTTGCTTATGAATATGCAAATTACATTAGCATAAAATCCACAAAAGCTCCAACACATGGCTAAAAATAATAAAACAATAATTCAAAACTGGGTTAATTGAAACCAAAAGGTGAAATTTCAAGGTTTTTAGTAAATCTTAGTAAAACATTTCTATTTCATGGTCCGTTTAAGCACAGATGCTCAATAGAAGGCCCACCATTGCTGCACATGATCAGTTCCATACTGTCCACATGCACAACTTTGGATAAGGGGACTCATTTCAAACCAACATGTAGCATCTAAACATGTAAATCAGAACATTTGAAATTAATGTTAGTACTGTTTTAAAAACAGTGCTCTTGAAATGTGCCCCCGTGTGTGTGTTTTTTTTTTACCGAGTTGTGTTCAGAGGAAGTTCTGTAATTAGAAGTATTGGGGATTTGTGGTCTGTGGTGTAGCCTGCAGACACAGTGTTGAAACACATGTAGCCTGGTACTCACCATTTGTAGAATACCAAGTGGCTGGCTGGAATCGCTGCGTAAATGTAGATATTTTCCTTATTGTTCAGGCACACATGAAATTAATTGGTCATACGAGTACCTTAAAAACAACTCAAAGACATAGATACATGGAGACATGTGCAGCAAATGTGTGTGGGTGTGTGGGTACTGTTTGGTTTGTGAGGTGGCCCAGGCTGTTGCCACATTGGTGGGACAATTTCTTCTGTGAGTGAAGTCAAGATGAAGTTGTGGGATCAAAAATTTGTCCCTGTTAACATTTTTGGTCCCCAAAACATTTACATGTATATTTCAGTACACTTGTAGCACTCTCCCATCTTCGGAACGAGTATCCGTGAGCATTTACCGGTATGCACATGTACGAGCGGACATACATCTCCCTTAGCACCAGGTGCATTTGATAGCGGTTGAAATGTCTGCCTTTGTAACTGCTGAGGTACGTATGTGCTCACGTACCGGTACAGGTGTCAACAGCATTTAGAGCATTTACCGGTATATACATGTACGAGCGGACATACATCTACGTTAGCACCAGGTGCATTTGATATCGGTTGAAATGTCTGCCTTTGTAACTGCTGAGGTACGTAGGTGCTCACGTATAGGTGTCAACAGTCTGGCCTGCTTGTGGCAAATGTTGGCATCTTGGAACTTTGATGGGTAGCCAGATACTTCAAGTCAACCTGGAATAGAAGACACCGGGGGTAATCGGGGGGGGAGATGATTTTCTGAATGAGTGGTTCTGTTCAACTAATACTTCAGTTTAGGTCTAGATGCTGACAACTTATGATCATACTGCAGTTGGAAGGCTTTTTATGTGGTTACATACTGGTAGGGCAGAACAGTCTGTAGGAATCAAGGGAGAAGTTCTCTGCTTTTGGTCTCGTTGGGTTGTAATTGTAATTTTAAAGTGTAATTTTGTAGGTAGTCTTTTCTTGTGAACGTGGGTGCCATGTACCAGTGAAAGCCCCAAAAAACATGCCTTGTGACATGCTTATAGATGAAAAGGTTCAGAGATGCTGTGGCACACTTTCTCAAGACAGTCCTCAAACAAGATAGGTACCACCAAGACAGTGTAGCATATCAGATGTGCACGCTGCACCCACCGATAGCACCCATAGATGACTCAGAGAGTCAGCTTGTCTTGTAGCTTGGTAGCTTGTCTTTTCCTTGTATTTTATTTGGAGGGGAATTAAAGGCCTTCTCCACTCAGCCTTCCTTGCTCAGGATTTAGCTTTGATGTGCTGGAGGGATGTGCACGGGCCGTAAAGACGAGGGCTTTTAGAGGGAGATAGCCCAGTTTAGGGGTAAATCTGGGATCAGCGTGCATCAGGGGTGGTGTGAGTCACCGGCTGGGGTTTAGGGCAAATACCATGCTGTCACATCTCAATGGAACAAGTCGGGCCTTGAACTTCTCGCACGCAGTAGAGGCGGAGCAGGCACCCGACAACCCTCACCCTGAATCTGGAGATACCTCCACCCTGCCCATATTACCACCAATTTACCCTTTTCAAGACAATGTCTGAACCGGAGTTTTTTCTTGTAGGGGGGCTGTCTGGTGTTTTCCCTGTGACTCTTCTTCAGTGATCATAAAGAGAGATCGCCAGGAAGACTTGTTTTGGAGAAAATCAGAAGACAAAATGCACATACATATTGCTGGTTAGCTCGCATGCGGCATGTGGTTTATGAAACACTGCAGTGAAAATCCAAAGAACTTGTGTTTGTGTCTTGATGAAGTCACATCAGACAAATGAAACCACACTTAGTTATGGAATGGTCTAGGTAGAAGTCATTGCTTCGAATCTCTACCAAGCAGCACCTCACATGAGTTGCTGATTGGCACACCTGTAACTACTTAGCGTTAAAGTTCCAAGCTTACTGAATACCATTAAAAGCACCAAGTGGACTCCCTGCATTTGTGTGAACAAGCGTGAGCTAGAAATTTATGACACAATCATGATGCTTGGTCTGCTTGTGACTTTTAGACGAGTCAGTGTGAGGCAGTGAGGGGGAGCGCAAGGGGAGGTTATCTGATCACAGAGCGGCTTGGGGAGGGTGCCTCTGGCAATGAGGGCAATGATGCCCCAAAAACTGGGCCATCCGTCCCCCACTCTCCCCTCCCCTCTCTCCCGCAGGCACCTCCCAGAGGGAGGCCACTACCAGGATGAAAGCAAGACTGTAATTGAGAATGTCAGCTTTGGCGGGTTTCCTCTAAAAAGTTGTTACAGGGTAAATCCTTGCATCCCAGGGCTTTTTGGCAGAGTCCCGGGGTTCAGGGCTCAGAGGGACTGTTAGCGTTAACACAGCAGATATCCAATCTGGGTCAGTCCCGTGTGCTTCCCCCCTTGGCAGTGAGCGTTGGTGAGCCGAGTTCGGAAATGCAGTGAACGTGTCCCGTACGGGTGTAGCGCACGCTCGTTGTGCAAGTGTAATTGGCTGGTTGGCGGCTGCATCGATTGTCCTTTTGAACCTCGGGAAATGCAGTCCCGTTCCTGAGTTGCAGGCACAACTCTCAGTGGCTGCCCAGAGAGGCAGTGAGTAATTATCCTTGTTTTGAGGAAGTGTGCCTCAACATAAGCGACAAACTTGATTGAGGGGGGGGGCAACACATGGTCTGCTTGCTAGTTGCCGTGGATAAATAAAAGCTAGGGTCAAAACTTGAGGCAAGTTAAAGTTAATCTTTCGTGACGGTTGGTACCGGTATTTTAAATAAGAATGAGACATTGTTTGCATGTGTTCAGCTGCATTGACTATATGCTGTATGTACATTTACATGGTTGCAGGATTAGAGGCTGATCTATTGCAAATAATTCAGGATGTACTTGTAACAAGTTCTTTTGCATATCGGTGATGTCACAAGTGCATGGTGTTGATCGAGAGAAGTCAACTTACATGTATTGATAATGTAGTAAAGGACATGTATCCTTCAAATGTCGTGCCTGGTGTTGAGAGTGATGGAATGATGATGATCCTGGTCTCGTCAGTAGCCCTAAAGTTTGTTGACGTTAGACACATACATGCAGCGTACATAGAAAATGTACAGACTTGGGAATTCAAAAGTTTAGGGGTCTCAAAAATCAATAATATCCTGGCCTTCAGATGACTTGTATAAGTACTGATTATCTATCTACTTGAAAATGGCGTGTTTGGCGCCCCCTTTTCATTTTCATGTTACCTGTACATGTATTTTCCCCAAAGACACTTAAAACACATTGGACCACAGTTCAGATATTGTATGGTCATGTACCTGATGCGTGCACACGTATACGTATGCATGCTTATTACCGACTCATGCTAACAGGTGTTTGTACAATATCCAGGCACCTGTGTCTTATTTTCGTGTACAGTACATGCACCTTGAAATCTTGTCACCTGCCTGGACCATACTTTGCCACTCCCTAGGCAAGCCTGTTACCTACTGGTACATGTCCATCTGTAATGTAGGCAAACTTGTCCCGTATGTGTGGGGACATGCACTCATTATTACACTAATTGTGTGAGGACTAAAGACGTTGCGGGGACAGCAGAAAGCCCCCCAACAATTTGCCCAACAACAGAAAACTTCCCCACAGCACTGTGAGGGCCCACCCTCATCCTACATGTACCTGTATATACATGTACGAAGCTCCTTAGCATTTGAATTTTTGTGACACGTGGCATCGTTCCTCAGCTCTACAACCACAAGTTTTCAAACAAGAATGAGACCAGAGATCCATTCTTCACCTGTATGGCGTGCATGGGAATTGCGAAGCTCTCAACCTTGGCAATGACTTTCAGTCCAAGATGGTTTCTATTGTGAAAGTACATGTATATGTAGATACATGTTATTGGCACAAAACCATTTTGTTTGGTGCTTTCCTCCCTGATGCATTTTTGCTCTGCAGTCAACGTCTGACATTTTAAGGGTTGTCCAAAATTGTCAGTCATGTTGAATGTCATTTTTCATTTCATTTTTACATGAACAAATCAAAATTGTGAAATACATGTGTAAAAGGGATAAACCCACAAAGCTGTATTTATGCATTGGAGGTTTTGAATAGCAGGTTAATATTTAAGATTGAAAATGTGGCAAGGTGTGTGTGTGTAAGTAAAACGTAAAAAAAAATTCACAAGGTTGAAACCTGACAATTCTGAATAACCTCTTTGCCGCGTTTGCACTTCTTTGGATTTCTTTCAGAACTTCCATTTTGAATATGGTTTGAGTATGGTCTTGGAATTAGAGCAAACAGAAGGATCCTTGGTAGGTTTGGGGTTTACAGTTGTGTCAGTCTTCCATTTTGTTTTGTTTCCTTTCTCTTTGTGTGTCTTTCCTATATCAGTATGCTCTTTCCTTTTTTTCTCCCGACTACAGAAAGAATGTTGAGAAGCGAGCTCTCCTTGATCACTTGGATGCGGCTTTTCTCGCCGTGGATGAGATAGTGGACGGAGGGTAAGTGAAACGTGGGGTCTTATAGTCAGCTTCGTACTCAGTAAAACCTGGACCAGTTCAACACGTAGCATGGCAGATTCATTTGGTGCCGAAATCATTTACAGCACCAGGCTCTGTTTGCAAGACACTTGATTGGCACGTGTATCTGGTCAGAAATTTCTTTTGAGGAACTTGTCTTCCATGATGAGTTTGATGGGTCTCTTTAATAATTTGCACCTGTCCAGTCCATCAGACCCACAGTGTAACAATCCATCTAAAGATCTGGACTCTGCAAGATGATGACAGAGGACCATTCATTCCCCAGACTAGTGTACATCAATCTTATATCCCAATCCCTCTTTAAAATCTTCACCTAAAAACCCGTAGAAAACCAATGACAGGATGTTGTAAAACATGCTGAGCCCAAGACTGAAATCCACAGATTGGCTGACAAGCCACGGATGGGCGTACGGAACACAGCCATGATATTTATAATTTAATAGGATATCAGATTTTTTGGGTCGATTTGTTTTCTATTATTTCCTCCATTGTTAATATTCTGTACTGTATTCGTAATATTTGTGGGGGTCTGCATGGAACATTTTCGTGTTTTGCCTGATGGGTCAGATACATAGATGTCTGTAAAATCTGACACAAAGTCACAATGTTGGGTATGCCTGCATGTATTGACATGCAAGCAAGATATTGATTTCACACTTTCCAGGTTAAAAACCGTAATGACTGCAAATTGGATTGATAGTAATTGCTGATGCTGTGTAGCATTGAGCTTAATACTGTCCCTGTTCTCTTTTTCAGGATTATTTTGGAGTCTGATTATAACAACGTAGTACAGAGGATAGCGGTTCGAGGTGACGACATCCCAATCAATGAACAGACTGTTGCTCAGGTACTCACATTTGGCCAGACCCAAGTATCTGTGAGTTTTGTTGTCAGAGGTCAAATTGAGGATTCACCCCTGCTGATCTCGACAGTGTTGAATTTGATGAAAGGAAGTAGCCATTTAAGCTGTTTGAGTTGGCCTGATGGATGCAGCGGTGAAGTCCCTGTCTTTCGCCAGTTTTAGAGGGGTTCCGTTTGAGTCCCATCAGGCTCTGTTGAACATGTGGACTGGGTTTGCAGCCCAAGAAGCAACACATTGATTGATTTGTACTGCTCTGTGAACACTTCTTTTAATATCAGTTTCGCTTCACAGGATTCCTCACGCCGGAAAGCAGTGGTCGTAGAGACATTTTGAGAAATCCGGTCCATTTGTAAATGCCAATGTTGGTTGTTTTTGTTTGGCTTTGAAAGTCTCGCCTGCAGTGTGTCTAGTCAGTATACTCACCTGGTTACCATTGGTGGAAGTCTTGTTCCAAAGCTTTAACCAGTATTTTCGGATGAGGCCTAAATTTCTCTTCTGACATGTACATTCACAGGACTTACAGGTTTCTGGATTGAGTCGACGCACATCCAAATTTACCGCCATGCAACCGCTTCAAACAAATCCCATTCCCAAGCAACTTGTAGGTGCTTGCCGAACCGTGATTATAGAAATCAATTGCCACCAAGAATAGAATCCAGAAGAATATCTTTGTCATTATTTTGCATGATGATTTTCAGTTAGAATGGAGTTGGGGTGATTGGATATTGTGAGGTCAGCAGAATGTCAGCATGTCTTACTTGTTGTCATGGTTTTACGCATGGTACATGTAGTGGGAAGGCTGGAAGGAAGGTGTAGTTTATGCGTCGGCAGTCAGAGGAATGGGGAAATGCGTGTACAGGTGCCTTTGAGGAAGCTTTTAGAAGTACTGGTACATGTGGGTCACGAAGGACGGCTTCAACGAGCTCACTGCATAAACAGCTAGTTTTCCAAACTAAATTATCGGCTGCGTGGGAAAACAGCCATGTTTGCAATTGTGTTCTCCAGAGACCAAGTAATTCTGTGTTGAGCTTGGCAGACTGAAGTAACATTTGTCGGTGAAAATGCCGGCCCATGAGGAAACAGTGCTCTGTTTCGCAGCCCTGTAGGCTTGTGCAGGCATGGCATACATAGTGTGGACCTCTGCACAAAAGAAGTCCACATAATGTAGGGTGTGATGGTGTTGTGTGGACTTGCACACGTCCACACAGTGTTTTCCCCTCTCTGAAAAACAGTTTCAGAGGCATTTTGGGGTCAAGGTTATCCGTGGCAAAATGAACAAGGAACAGTCCAGGAAATCATCATTGAAAAATTCAGCTTGAAGGAGTTATCCTGGTTGGAGAAAAAGGAGCATTTTCCTCAAGTTTCCTTAACCACAGGAGAACAAAGGAATGTCCATACTTTGTATGTAAAACAGGCATGTGTGAGTATGGGGATGGAAGAAAGTGACCCCCGCAAGCAAAGATACCCTTGTGGGCTGACATACCGTGATCGAGCAGTTGCTTGTGTGCCTAAACATACATGTACATGTGCATGTGTTTCAAAGCATGAATGGGATAGACCGACTTTTTATTTCATAGATGTTGGGCGAAGGCATACTGTAGGGACTTTGCTTGGGCTTATTGTGCATACTCACCTCCAGTCAAGAGTCCCTGAACTCAAAGCCTGAAGTTCAGTTTCTGATTTGAAGAAAAAGAAGCTTGCCAAAAAAACACTGCAGAAGTTTGTATCAGGTTGTTTTAAGATGCACGTGTAGCTCGCACTATAGTGTTTTGTGAATACTTGGGGAAAACCGCATGTCTTCATAGTTCATGTTACGCGCCCCCCTCTTGAGGAAGGGCAAGCAATGACCTACATCCATAAATACGCCGGGAGGAAGGTGCGGAAAAATAAAATGGTGGATTTGGGTCAGGTCAGTGAGTATCCCAGAAGTGGTGAATCAACAGTTTTTGACTGTCAGCACAGGTATGTGAATGAGACCAATGCATGTGTGTCGTTTTTGGTTTGCTGCTCTGATTTCTGAACCCTATGAATGCATGATTTGAATTTTAGGTCAAGTGTGTATTAGGCATTGGGGTCATTCTTCAGTGCATTAGATGAAGAAATTGTCATTGCTTAAGTGTGGAAATTTTTTTTTTTACTTTGTTTTTTTTGTTGGAACCATCCTGAGTTGTCTATAATCCTTCATTATGCAGACAGTCAAAATGTGTGTGTACCTATACGTCAACTTTTGACAGGCGTCAAGACTTATCCTCAATCCTGCAAAATCCACCAAAACCTTGCAGATTTAAAAAAGATCTTGAGAGGTTAAGACTGAGCGTGCTGCATATCAGCTGAACTTGACACCAGGAGTGAAGCAACAGTAATGTAAAAACGAGAGCTGTTCTGTCTGTTTGCAACACACCAGAGGGCTTTTCCGCATCCTTTGTGACTTAAAAGTATCGAAATATATACATTATATCACTTGATCACAGAATAGTTTATACGTCACAGAAGTTGTTAAACAAACCATAACTAGGTAATTCTAGAAATCAGGGGTCCATTTTTGTGTGTGTCCCTGTAACATCTGACATATGATTTTGTAAGTACAGAACACATTTTCTGATTTCCAAGAGTGATGAATTAATGCAAATTACCTGCCAAATAAATAGTAATAGTTTGAAAACAATTTTTTGGATATTTCCATGTCAAATAGCAAAGGTCAGATCTAACAGGGACACAAAAATGTCACACTTTTTGACCCTGATTTGTGGAATTGCCCATCTACTTAAAGGCCCCGATTTCCCCAATCACTTTATGTATTAAACAGCAAAAACACTGTCGAAAGCAAGTTCATATCTGTCACCAGTTTTGAATTATAAGCCACTTCTAGTTTCGAACGGAAGCAAGGGTCTTGTGACTTTACACACACAAAATGAAACAGAAAACTCAATTTTACGAACATTTTACTGCAAACACCAAGCCGCTGGAAGTCACATTTGATTTTATATGGATTTGTGGAGATTAAGCATTTTAATTGATTGTAATTTGACACCTGATGATGTCATCATGACAACATTATTGGAGGACCTCTCTTCCCTAAGGTCCTTCTTTGGTGTAACTGTGGGTAAGATCCAAGATTGCTAACTGACCAAAAAGGCCTCTATATCTGTGTACAGAGTCAATAGGAGAAAATGAATTATTCAAAATTTAATTAAATTTTGTTCTAAATTTTTAATTTAATAATAAATCAAAAGATGACATCATCATGACACCGCTGTACTAAAACAACAGTGCTCTCTGGTCTTTTTATGATATAACTTTGATTACTTTGATAAATCACTTCCAAGTGTCCAAAAATGACCCTTGAAATGTGTGTACAAAATGAATGGGGCAAAATAAATATTCAAAATTCTATAAAAAATCAGGTGAAGACGTCATCATGATGTCATGCTTTGAGACGCGTCTACGCTATAGGGTCTTTGATTGATGCAACTTGGATCAAAATCTGAACTTGGAAAGGGGCAAAAGTGCTGCGTTGAAAAACTACTGTGTACAAAACACACAGGATTTTTGGGAGAAGAACAAGGAGAAAAAAATATCCTGACAAAAAGAATGCCTTGTTTGCAATATGTGAAAGAGCCCCCCCAAAAAAAACCAGAAGAAAAAACCCCAGAAACAGAAATATTTTAGGAAACAGGACTTGATAAATATGTTCATGGAGCCATTGTTGCCTGCAGTGCCAATTTCCCAAACTCATCCCGATTTGTGCCTCCCTTCCCCCCGCCAAATTTTTAGTGCAGAATTAAAAAGGGACCTTTGGTAACCTAATGATCTAGCCAAGGTGCTGTGGGTTATGTAGGAAGATTGGAATGTAAACTGGAGGTCCCAGCATTGTTGGTTACCAATTCACAGGTGCTGATCATATTTCGGCTGGTGTAGTGTCTTGGGTGTGTGATCTCAATGACCTTGCCTCATTGAAACTCCAAACCGGCTTATTCTAAAGGCTGTTGGATTAATGAGGGGATCCTACCTAGACAGCTGTTATGAGGAAATAGTTTAACTTTTTAACCACTTCACGCTCGGCCTATATATCCATGTTGGTTCTGCTGGGCAGGGAGACTTTTCGTTTTTTCTGTTTCAAAATTCTTTAAAAATTCATCACTTCATTTTATACTGAGCTTTTACGCCCACTCGACTGACTCTCTGATGTTGTGTTCTTTCTGAACACAACATGTGTCTGTCAACTCGGAAAAGGGCAGTTAGGTACAACTCTTTGAGCGAATTCAAATGGTACCAGTGAACGTGTCTTTTCCCTCCCCGCCTTCTCTGCGTTAGTTGTGAAGGAAAAGGGCATTCATGTATGGTTTCCCCCGCCATATCCTGGACATACAGGGGCTGCTGTGTCTAACTTTCCAAATTGTGAATTTGCTTCAGAAATAGACATGAATCAGGTTTTTTGCCTTTTTTCAGAGGTACTGATTCAGAATTTCCAGTCGATCTCCTGTGAAAATGTGCACTCTTAAAAAATTATGACATATGTTTTACGCTATTCGTCTGTATTGTGCACTCTTGCATGTTATTGCTACTACCTACCCAGTTTCATGCCAGACTGCTGCTAATTTGTGTACATTCTGATGAAAATTAGGGGTGTTTGCTTTATCTCGCACTAGTACAAACCAGTATGATGCACTCTGTGTTTTCCATGCTTACTGTGCCCACATTTCTTACCAAGCACTGATACACTGCACTGTTATTTCAAGACCCGATAGCTAAACACTGTTGTAATCCCTTTTATTTCTTGGCTGGCTGGCCGGCAGTGCATCACATGCCATTTCCTTTTTGTACTATTTTGCCGTTGAAAAGCAAGCACGCAAACAAACACAATGCAGTGGCACCTTGCTCTGAAAGAACTATACTGTTAGCAACCAGATTTCCTCATCATCACATGCACACAGGCTCCTTTACACTGAATGTTGAGAGTTAGAATGGGACCAAACATAGGAAGATGCACGGTGGAGATTTCAGGGTAATTTTTGGTGATTTTTTTGGACAATGATGCAACTTGTCTATGGATCAGCCAATTTCCTCTCTTCTTTCCCTTGTATTCTGGTATTCTTGTCATTTTGGGAATTCCTTGTGCTTTGTCTGACTTCCCAGTTTCATTCCTGTAGTTAAAATGTAATGGCATCTTTAAAGGTGTACAAAATCTGTGGGTTAGTTGTTTTCAAAGAAATACTGACTGTTCTATCTTGTGTTATGGTAAAACTAGCCTCCCTCGTTGATCTGTTGAATGGTTCATTTTTCATCAGCTTCCCCTTTCGGAAAATAGAATGCAGAAAGGATCACCTGAAGAAGCCAGTCTTACCCAACCACTGAATCATTTCAATCCTAATTTTTAGGGCCGGTTTGTTTTCCTCAAATCTGGTTTACAATCAGGGAGCAGATTTTGATTCACTGACACCAGAAGAACTCACCTAATGAACGGAGGGAACCAGGGTTGGGATCACTGATCAAGATCCAGATCTATGTGAAACAAACAGGCCCCAAATTTTTTAATAACTAGAGTCACACGTGCTTCATTTAGAAGGTACAAAGTTGTCCTTCACCTTAGGGAATGAACAGTGACTCAACACATACTCTCTCCTTATGGGAGACTGTGGCAAACTTAGTTTTCCGTGCAAACCTTCTTGTGATAGGTCGCCGAAAAACCCAGAGACAAGCGTTTTTTTTTTTTTTTTTTATGGGGGACATTTCTACATCAGATTGAATGTGATTTTTATGTAGGTACACATATCTTGCGGGCTAGGGAAGAGCAAAGGTGAAGATTTCTGGGTCAGCTTGGAGGAAGTGACTTGACAGTTTGCTCTTTAAGGGCAAAGATGACAAACGGAGGGAAACTGGACATCAAGCAAACCTTGTAGATGACTTTAAAGGTACATTCCCCCCCCCACGTTGATGGAAGAACAATGAGACTTGAACTACTTACAGGACAAATTGTGGGACATGAATGCTCTGCTTGACTGCTGGTTCAAAGGACAGCCAAAACCCAAAACATTGTTATAAGGGATTTTGTAAATTTGAATACCCACTTTTATGATATCAAAATATAAACAGAAAGTTTTGCAGTACTTAATATCATGATTTTTGGTTATTTGTGGAACTGCATGTACTGTATGTGATATTCCCACTACATGTATGTGTGTTTGAATTTTTTTCTATTTATTGATTACATGTACAAATATTCATGAGCTCTAACATTGGAATGGTTATTTCCATTTCTGTTTGTAACTGCCCATATTTACTTCTTTTTTTTTAAAAGTTTGTGCTCTCACAGTTAAGTCTTTTTGCATGGTTTGTTGTTGGTACTAAAATGAGGGTGTGTCAGCACTGCCCGTCGCTAAATTGACAGCCACCGGGAAATTGTCATGCAGACCCTTAGGAACATCATGCGCGCTCGGAAGAGTCAAGCAGGATGGGCTTTCCCCCACCCATCCTGGGACAGCGATGTGTTTTTGCACCTGAAATCTCTGAAAACTGGGATGTTGAACTTGGATTCCCTGATGCATCTAGGACAGAGGCATTTGGAGGTTCGGTATCTTTCCCCAGGAGATGGGGAGCATGCGACTTAATTGATTGGCCTGATGACTTGTTTGGGAATCCTCTGAAGTCTGAATCACACTGATGTGGATGTGTTTTGTTCATCTCTGAGTGTTCCCAGGTGTTGCACATGGACATGCCATTTCCAGTTAGACTGTGTTGTTTTGGTCTGGAAGTATTTTGACAGTTTCTTTCTGAGTCAAATTTTGATATGAATATTATTTTGTCTAAGTCACATATTAGTCCAAGTCATGCCGTTTTGCTGATCTCCATGTTAGTCAGACCTCGATTGTGCGCTGATTCAACTTTAGGCTGACCCACCAAATTGGTGAGCGTGTTATCAATTTCATCGACCATATGCTCTTGGTTTGGTTTGAGCCTGATCTCAGATCCACAGTTTGCATCAAACGTCATGTCTGGACGGTTAGGCCGGGACCACAAACATGGTTTCCCATACGTGCTAGTCTGAACTACGCCTTCGCTGTGAGACCCCACACCTTCAAAGCATTATTGGATACGTGCTGACATGCAGCACTGGATACCTATTAACCCCAGTGTAAAAAAGGTTACATGTAGACTGCAAAGTTTGCCCTTTGGCAAAGATTGTTAACTCCTAACCCAACCTATATTTGCCTTAGAGTATATTTAGCCCCCGCATTGAACCTGGGCACAGCAATCTAGCAGTCAGTCAAGTTAAGAGACGGGAGGGTTGTATTATTTTGTCCGTTGGGCTGATGCCAAGGAAATTTGGAGATAAACGGCGGACCGATTAGCTACGTGTACATGTATGCGTTTCCAAAGGCCATCTCACTGTAGACCGTGGCAGATAGTTGAAAAAGTATTTTGCGCGGAGAATCATTAAAGGTGCCCCCCCTGTCTCGACCCTTTTGGAGCAACCATGCATAGTTATCTTTGCAACTCCTTCCATCTGTCCATGAATTACACGTCCATGTACCTTTGAGTGTAGTAGCTCATTTAAATACAGACATGCACTGGCTGTTTGAGAAGTCAAAGCGTTTGGACAAAGTTTTGTCATGCTAAGTTTATTTGGATCCTCAGAATGCATCTTTATTGTACCTGTGTGTGCTATGAACGTTGAACTTACACCATTCTGTCCTCATGCGGGATATCATGGAGTAGGACATATTCCAACATGTATGGAATGCCAACTTTAACCTTACATGTCTTTAATCCTTACGAACTTCCACTCATGCATGCAACTAAAGAACCTGAACGCTGTCTCATCAGTGAAAGTACAGGTGAAGACTGCAAAGTGAGTTCACCTCTGGGAAAGAGTTCCTTACCTGAACATCACTTGACACCCTTTGCACAAACCCAGTGAGACTGGTGTGAAAAATCCTACCAGTGTTTTCTAAGTTAAAAAAAGACATCCACCTTTTCCCAGCTAGTATTGGCTCTTTAGGATATGTATGATGTTACTTTCTGATGGCTAATGTACCAGTACCGCTGCAGGGATAAATGAGTGATGTCCATATATAGAACTCTTCCTCACAGTCGAATTTGCCTACACACCTGTCATGGATTACGTGCACATATTCATTTGGAAATTGGTCATTGCTCGCCTTTCCACTGCTGTAGTCTTGTGTATACAGTACCTGTATGTGGACAGAGTGTCCAAATGTCCTCCTTGTTCCCACATTTAACATGAGACGATGCCCAGAGTCCACCAGCAATGCAGAGAAAATGAAGCATCTTTACACATGCAGACATCTGGCCCTCTAGATTCTGTTTGATGATTGGGCAAGACCTCGTCACATGACAGTTATCTTTTAATGTCGCCTCCCACTCGGAGGCAGCGTCCTGAAACGGGCTTCCAGAGCTATGGCTACGTCTGTTGTCGGTGGGTCTCGTCGTATTTCCATTGGAGTGAAGCCCCAGACCTAGCTCTAGACAACAGATTTGGATGCAGCCTGAGTAATGCTTCTGTGGCTAAAATGTACCATGCACACACGTAGGAGCTGTAATGCTGGAACCATAGTAACTCCAGGTGCCGGGTCCATGTCAGGGAAGTGCACTAGTGGGAACTTCCTTTCATGAAGAAGTTGGATGAAGTGTGCCTAATTTGAATTGAAATCAAAATCGTCCCGATTTTCACTCTTATATTGATACAAAGCAGATGTGTCATCGCGTACAGGTTCTTCTGATGAGGAGACATGCAGAGTTTTCCATTTGCTTTGCCGTTGGAAAGATAGGATGCTCTACTAATCACAGGGGACACCGGTTTTATTTTTCCATCCTGTGCACAGTGTCTACCGCAGCAGTCAGTACTTGTACGTGATAATGAGTTTGATGATAACAAGAGTAACCTGTAAATCCTCTTAACGCCCCCCCCCCAGTTGTTCATATGTTCACGCCTGGACCCGTGATGAGTTGTTTCACATAAAGCCCACATGAGACATTTCTGGCATCATGGTATCCCACGCGGGACCCTGGTTGATACTGTACATCAAATCAAAACTAATTAGCAAGATACAGCATAGGAAATCCACTAATCCTACTTAGCTTAGTCAGAGTTACCTGTGTATCCTGAATCTTTGTTTCCCCTTTGATTTGCACACCATCTATCAAGTTCATATTAGATGCTTTTAAAGTAGCGTACAGAATTGATACTGAATGACATGCATACTGTTCAAAGTTGGAAAGAATATGCCCATTTTGACACAAGTGCATCTTTAACACTTTTTAATGTGCACTACACGTAAATTTGGTTTCAACTGCCAGCTTTTTCATAGGTCTTGGCCGCTTTCCAATGCTCAACTTTGGCTCTGTCTCAGGCTTCAACTATTTTTTTACCTGACTTTGAAGCTGTAAGTGCAGTATTTAGTCTAATAGTGCCACAGAACATCAAATAAGATGCAAAAAAACCCCAAAACTTACCGTAATTCAATTTGATTTAAACGATCCAGGCCCACAATCAGGGATTGTTTTCGGGGACAAAGCCTGAGACGGAGACGAAGTTGAGTGTTGGAAAATGGCCTTGTAGACTTCAAAAAATACATGCGTTTTGCAGTAGCGCGCCTCCAAGAATTTGCAATCCGTTAATCAATCACAGTGTGCGAAATTTGTCTACCCAATGCGCGTTTGGAAAGGGTCGACAAATTTCTTGCATTGTGATTGGCCAACGCGTTGCAAACTCTTGGAGGCGCACTATTGTGAATCACCCATATTGGAGCAGACACTACGTTTTCTGCTCTATCCAGTAACACAACATCTTTGAACGTGATGTTTCTAAGGCACACGTATGATAAGTCATTGGGGCCATTTGTGTATTTTGTTGGGGTAGTATGAACAATGAACGGTACGGTGTACCAATAAGAGGCTGCCATGGAAAGGCCATTTTTGCAGTGCATAGTGGGAAATGGTCAACAAATTCTATTCACCGGCTGGTCACTGGTAAATTGCATTTCTCCTAATAGTTGTCAGGGAAGAGGATTTGGAAGTGTATTTGGAGAGGCAGTTTTGATGAATCCCTTCTTTTATCGCATGGAATGTCCAAATTTATCGAAGACTTCCTCAAATAGTCCGCTGACATGAGATCAAATGCAAATCGCAGCAAGGCAACTATGTCTTTGTTAACTGTAATCTTTAACCGTGGTGCACTGTAGCATGCATCATCCCACTGGCATCATTTTACGGTCTGTACCAGAAAAGCCGCATTTGTTGAGTCGCGTTTAAAACAAGGGACCCTTGCTGATGGGGGGAGGGGTATCTATTCCGAGCGAGAGCAAAGTAAAGTAAAGACAGTCCTATTCATATGATGGGAACCCACATTGTGCATGCGCAGTTTTTTTGAGCGTTTGATGCAGGATGCGACGAGCGCGCTCGACCATTTGTGTTTGAATGTACAGTCGTCACGTGTGGCCAGGGCGTGTGCACGACCCCCGTTGGAAAACTTCCTACAGCTACCAACCTGTCTCTTCTTTGCCGATGAGGGCGCCCTTCAACTCAGGAGGATACGGATCTTTGATAGACAATCAGTGTGGTGTGTGATATTTCTCCATGGACCGAAGCCTTTGTGGAATTACGCACTGCTAAGTGGACTCTCAGGATTACCAGTACGCACAAAAAAAATTGTAACATCATTATTGTAATCTTTGGTAAAAGAGTTCAAGCATCTCTCGTGTAGGTTGACTTTTTGTTTTTACCCCATCCTCAGGAGGGGCATAGCCCATTGGGTGATTTGCCCCCTTTTTGGGGGGAAGGCAGGATACACCTTTCAGGTTTCCAAGCCGCTGTTGGTTAGGAGTACTTGGCGGCTTCCTCCTGGCATGCAGTGGCCTGGGGTGACCCCAGTCTCCTCCCCCCATGCTCCATCTGCTTCTCATTTGGTCACAGGTAGGCACTGACACCTGAAGAGGCGACAGGTTTTTGCAATCGATAAGTGCTACATGTATGTGGGTGCCTTACAGGTGTGGACATTAGGGGGAGAGATGGAAGAAGTTAAGCATCCCGGCTCATGTTTTGGAACCTTTCTAAATGGTGCATGCAGCAAGTGGGATGCGGACCGGTGGAATACCAGTGACTTATTAGCCACCCCCTAGAGCTCAGTTCTGAACCCGCTTGTGCTTTAGGCTACTGTAGCACAAAGATCTTGGATGTTTTAGTCCTGGTTGACACTGTATTTGTGGGCCAAACTCAAACAGGCAATATCATAAAGTAGTTCCATCCCTTTTGGGAGTGCAGTGGTACTGGTGCATTTGGAGATGATAGCAATTGTGTTTCAGTGCAAGTTTTCTCTGTTGCTTTAACCACTTCGGGCCGGGGCATTTTTCAACGTTGAGGATGCTGGGCTGGCATGACTATCATTTTTTCTGTTTTCAAAATCCCTCAACAATTCATCATTCCATTTAACAGTCGTTTATAGCCGCACGGGGTAA
>NW_019091369.1:502855-621758 GCF_001949145.1 Acanthaster planci | reverse complement strand
CCCCGGCCACACATATAAACCATACGGCTCCGATTTTGGACTCCCCGGCTGGTAGTGGTTAAATGACGTTTTGCTCTTAGACTAGTCTTGGTCCAAGACCTTCCAGTAGTTCATTCTGTGACACGAACCACCACCCGACTAATTGCTACACAGGAAGGTCTTTAGAATTTGTTTGATCAGGGATGGCAATAATGGTAGGATATGCATTATTCATATCACTTGAGTGATGATTGGCAGAAGTTATGCAAATAACTTTCACCATGCTTGATGTTCATGAACGACTTTTTCTGTGACTGAAATATCAGCCAACATAATGTAGAACATTTTTCTTTTTTTCAGACGTTCAGAGTTAACGCTAACAAATATCCTTCAACAGTCCGGGGCAGCAGCCAAGACCTTGCAAAGAACGCAGTTATATCTCTCTCCGACTTGCATGAAGTTTCAACCCATGTCCAGTGTAGACAATGCTTGAACACTTGTCCTTTCTACCTTTATGTTTCTCTCCTGAGTCACACAGGAAGTGCAACCATCCAACGAAATTGACTTGGTTGGCACTGAATATTGTGGAACTTTGTCAGGGGAACATTGTGGTGAAAGGAATTGACCCTTGTGCCTTTGTGGTTTGTATGAGACTTACCACTCACATGAATAACTTCACTGGTTTATGTCTCTGACCAAATCTTCTGATCTCCCCAAGTGGACATTGTAAGGGTAACTTCACTAGGGACCAGTGTACTAGTATGGACAGATCGCATCTGGATAGAATTTCCTCTGTGAGAAAAATCCAAGTTCACAGGTACATGTACATGGTACCCAGCACTGGAAGCTAACATCTACCCAGTGTCTCTATAAAATGTCTAGAAACCATACCTAGCTTTCAGGGAACACAACTTTTCCAGATTTACTTTGCAGGTTTCTAAAAAGCATTGGAAACTCTTTTGAATCTGGAGATTTGGTCCTCACAAGGAGATGATGGCTCAGTATCCCCACCCTCATTGAACGTGACGGTGTTTGCCACAGGAACCCTGCTGATTCAACACAACAACAACAACAATTGACTGCATCATGTATCTGGCCAATCGGAAAAGTGTGCGCGTTGCTCACATTAGCCGTATCTGACGGCAGGAACAGAATGCCCCACTGCTGAGATTAACCAAAAGCAACAAACTTTCCTGTTGTGATAAAGTTGTTGGATTAAAGCTCCTTCCTGTGACTAGTCAGTTAAGTTTTGCTCCCTTCCTTGTGCCTGTACAGCTAGCCCATGTGGCAGAAGTCTCTGGAGTCATCTTCTGTGGGTATTCCTTGCCCTCCAAGAAGTCTGGTTTTGTTTTTTTGTTTTTTTTTTGTGGGAAACACAGGGCTAGCAGTTGGACCCTCTACCACTCTCCACTTCATTTTACTGTGGTCCCTTCAGCATATTTATGTATTTCTGTTTATCCAACAGCGCATGTGGTGCGGTTAAGAAGACAGTGAAGAAATGTTCAGTTTTTAGAGGTGGGAGGAAAACCCCTGATAATACACCGGGGAGAACCCACGGAATCAGGCACCAACTGAGAACCCAATCCACCTGCTGACCTACCTGTGGGTGGGAACCCAGACCGCAGAGGTGGAAAGCAAGTTAAGAGCCATTACACCAGCCTGACTCCCCGTACATGTATATACCTACAGAGCAACCTCTTGCACAGTTACATGGAATGTATTAAAGGGTGAAACGTTTCTTTTAGAATAGTGTTCAGAGCACGAGGGTAATTCTCTAGGTTAACCCTAACACTCCTCAGTCCTCCAACAGGTGAAGGATTGAGGAGGGTTAGGGTTAAACCCCAAAATATCTAGAAATGAATGATGAATATACAAATTGCATTTACCATATTTCATCACGTTTGTTTTGACATGATAGGCAAACATGTTGGGAAGGGAGAAGAGATGTGAGAGGCCATTTGTAAGGAGTGTTAATCAGGAATAATGAAATGTAACTTGTGACTTCCACTAAGTTGCATCTTGAGAAAGAATTTGTTTGAGTGGCAAGTGTCGGGGCGTCTCCTCCAGGTGTCAAAAATTAACGGGCCGAGGAAGTCAGAAATTGGAAAGGTGGGAATTGCGGCACCAGAGGTGTCAGATTCTAAGTCAAGACGGAAACGCCATTGTTAAAAGCTGGCTGTATTAAGCAGAAACCTACACATGCCAGAGAAAAATACAAGGGTGGTAATTGAAGAAAATTGGATGGGTGCTGGAGAATTAATTCGTTCAGGAATTTGAGAATGTCCTTTTCAATTTTCAAATCCCTTTTGGCCGATTTCAAGGTGAGTAGTTGTTATTTTTTGTGCCTGGAATTGCGGCGAGGGGTGAAAGGGCAAAATTGCAGTAATCAAGTTGTCCTTGAGGTTGTTAACTTAGGCTTGGTGCAAAGTTGCCCCGACCATAATGACATCAGGAAGGGGCTGCAGTTAGAGACTTAACATCCTTAGCCCCACCGGAGGTGTCAACTCCAGATTGTGCAAAGCATACAATATTCCTATTAAATTGCTGATGGGATGTGAAGCATGTTTAACGCTTTTTCCAGGTGTTGGAAAGTGATGAATCAACCGTGTCCATTTCGTGAAAATTGCACCTGATGCCGTTTTCTTCACATTTGAAGTGATCTCTTAAAAGTTGGTGACTAGATGTGGTATAATTTAATTGTCCTAGTAAAGCACATGCGCTTGGTTTGATCTGCTTACCATCTGTACCTAATGAAGTAATTGACGGGCCAAACGAAAAGAGTACTTGCTTCGCAGTATTTTTCCCCCTCTCTCTCGAATTTGGCTTTATTCCCCAATGCGTGAACATGGTAATCCGTGAAGGATGTATTCATCAGGCCTGGCTAGGATCTGACGAAGGTCAACACTGCTGGATTTACCGGAGAGCTCAACTGAAATGGGAAAAAGCATGCACATGTAAAAAAAAACCAAGAACTTGCTTCCATTTAAAGTTTATGTGTACATACATGTGTTTTTAAATTCAGTTCTCACATGTAAGTGTGCTGACTAGCCAACTATATATTAACAGCCAGAATTTGTGCATATCGCACGTTACATGTCTTACATCATTAACAATCCTGCCTGAAAGCAAGGATTTTAAAATCACTACTGTGCAAGCATTTAAATTTTATCGGAAGCTATATACTGGTCAAATTATTGACTGTCGTTGTGACATGCTGCTGTTCTCTTATTTTAGCCTTTAATACATCCTTTTCTAAATGGAAGTGTATGTTTTCAGGTCTTTAGGTTTGTAGAACATCTGCTAAAGAATTCAACTGATATTTGTTTCCATGATAATAATATCAATTGTTGACCGACTTTCCCTTTGAGAAATGCTACACAAATGTATGATTTTCTTTTCTTTTGCAAAGTTCCCTGTGTATGGCACATGTATTTCCAACTGCTTTTTGATTTAATTAACCGCAAATGTTTCTGCACTGACAAAAATTCTGATTTGACAGTTTATCAGTCCATTAATGCGATTTTACTGGAATGTTTGTTTTTGTCTCTTTTTATCCTGTCTTCACCGCACCTACTTAAATACCTAATTCCGTCTTGGAACTTGCATGGTGTAGACCATTACAAGCAAGCTACAAGTAAGTTTGAGGGTTTCTATTATTGCTGTTTAATCTCCAAGCATTCTCTTTCCTTACGCCTCTTTGTGATCTCATACTTTGCCACATCTGTCTGCTGCTTTCATCTGCTTGGGCCCTTATTACCCAGACTTGAAGGGAATTACATCAGTTGGTTTCTTTCCGAATGAGACAGTTTCTTTCTGTCCTTACCCACTTCTGTGGTAGGAACCATTTTACTGAAGCATTTTACCTACATGTTCGTGATACATATAGATAAATTTAGTACATGTAGTGTGTGTGCATGTGAACTTCCTTAACAGCCACTGATTCTCTAGTTATGGTGAAATGTTGATCTAAAAAATACTTGCGTGGGTTATACTTTGAAAAGATTTTATTATTGGATTGATGGGTTAATTCCGTTTTCAAACATCAAGCAAATCCTGGAAAGAATGAAATGTGTATACAACCACCAACTACGGGCCCAGCCATGCCATTTATTTGTACTGTGCATATCGGTACCTGCAGACTCTTTATACATTTTGGTCTCTGCCCACTGAGCCAAGCAACAATCATACAAACGATTTCAACTTCAAGGGAGAATAGACCTATGTTTCGGTGCAATTTTCAGATGCTGCTAGGTTAATCAACCACAGTAACCCTCCCTGACCTAAGTAGTCGTTTATAAGTGAAGAAATGCAAGTGGGGGTGAAGTGACATGCCCAAGATCACAACGTTATACCCCATCGTAGGATTCAAGCCCTGAACCCATTGGGAGAATAAAAAGCCTGACCACTAGGCCACACAAGGGACCAAGGTTAAGGGTACATGCCTTCACAATACGAAGAGTGTTTGAAATCACGGAAAAATTCTAGTTCAGATGCCGCCGGACAAGCTAAGCTCCAATCATATTTGGTGGAGTACGGGGCATGTTTCTCAGAATGTTTGATAAATGACTGACCAGTAGCACGGTTCCTGTGGTCATGGAAAATCCTGGAAAAAAGTTGTCCTGGAAAATCAGTGGAAGGGTCATGGAAAATGTAGGAAAACATAGGGTGTCCTGTAATCTGGAACACGTAGAGTCCATGTACAACTACAGTAAATCAGTACAGTAATTACAAGGACATGCCATGCAAAAATGAAAAAAAAATCGGGGGGGGGTAATATTTCCCTTCAAACAAAGGCACAGGGTTGTCCCTTTGTGGTGACGAAAAATTAGGTTCAAATGAGTTTTGCCAGTCAGATTTTTGTGATTTGAAATGACACCACGGAATTGTTGTCATCAGATAACGTGATCGATATCACTCAAAGAAGAAAAAAGTATGATTTGGTTCCCTCCGTGAATATGATATGTATGTCTTATTCCTGACTGTATGGACCATTTTGTCTGGAAACTTTACAAATCCGCCCAAATCTAACACAGTGTAGTAAGCCCTTAAGATAGCATATCAAACCAAATTTAGCACAATAGTTGCATGGCTTTGCAGATCTGCATTGATCACACTACCTGCAAAACCCCAAATTGGATATTGGTGCATATAGTTCAGGGTTACAATTTCAATTTCCTTAACCACTTTTATCATTATATGACATTTTGTAGTTAGTTGAATAGTTTCAATTAAAACTCATTTCCCCTCGCTCAGCAAAAAACAGGAGAAAAATAGCGTGTAGTCACAGAGTAGAAAGATGTTCCACTGTTTCAGTTTGTATCATTGACATTTTGTGCATGTTCATCACACAGTTTTTCCGAGACTAATGCCAGGTACATGTAGCTGTCAGCACAAGGTATCCGACTTTCCCCACAGCATGATTTATGTGTTTCTCAAAAGTCCCAGCTTCCGTGCACGACTTTCTTTGCCTTGTCTGTGTTTTGTCAGAATGCTTACGTTTTGGGGTAAGGGGGCGAATGAAAAAGAAAAAAATTGCAAGGCTTAATCTGTGGGAAACATGATACTCGGCGATAATACATTTACCCAGCTGGAACTTAATACTCAGATACCTTCCTCTTGGTTATTCGTTACTGCTTAATAAGGTTACCGCCTGACATGGGTACCAATAAATACCAAGGTGACTAACATTGTAACTTCTGTGGTCAGTTGGATGTATGTACATATTTGTATCACACACTGTACATGTACATGTTGGTGCACCTGTCTTCTCATACATGTACATTGTTATCAAATCCTCAAAAGCTGGGAACACTCCTAGTGTACTCTAACTCAGAGATAAAGAGTCTTAAATATTTGAAACACAAAATGACCCAATTTAAATGGTCCATGTTGACATTGTTACTTGTAAAGAAGTGTTTTGCAAGTTTACATTTGAATAAAATCTGGTACACTGAGTTCTTTAAATTCACGTGAACATAACAATTTTGAAATCTCCGTACTAAAGACACTGTTGCTGTACCTCGTGATTTGGGGCAAGGTTTTGCTTATATTTAGTTACATGAGAGACGCCTTGCACCAAAACACTGTACATGGTTTTCAATGGATGAGAAGGGCACCAAAGTACACCAGTCCATTCCAGAGGTGGTGGTTGCTATGCCATAGCAACAGTGTCTTTAGTCTGGACACTTCATATTGCTATGTTTATTTGCAATCAGATAACTAAGTGTACCAGCTTTAGTCAAATTTAACTTGCCAAAGGCTCGTTGGGTTCAAACTTAAAAAGGCACCAAGATGTCCTTAAAATGGATCAACATGGATCAAATTGCAAATGCATGAAATTGGATGCAAGGAGTATGTACAAGACCCTGTTGTAGTCAAGACCACATAAGACCTGATCAAGACCAGCCCAAGACCTCCAGTCTGAATTCAAGCCACTGCTATTCAAATGGACCATAACGGAAGCATTCCTTTGTCATTGTTCACCCTGTTACTTGTGCCTGGTCTTGTGCCTGGTCTTGTGATGGTCTTGACTACAACACTGGTACAAGAACTGTTTTGAAAAGTAAATTGTGCAAGCTCTTTCAAACTTCGTGTCTGTTAAACAGTGGCACAAGTGGAGGAATCCACTGATACACTTTCTGTTTGCTTAGCACATGTGCCTTTGCAAGATACTGCCATCCAGGGGTATTGTGTTTCAAGTGACAATGCCAACAGGATTTCTTGAAAACTGTCCAAGGAGGAAACAGTGGCTTCACCGTGAGGGGGTCCCTGAGTCACCGTTTCTCCCATGATTACAATGGCTAAATTTGACTGCCATGGGGCAACTGTAGTCAGGAAGTGGAATAAAGGGTTGACTAATAATGCACCGTTAACTCACTCTCTAGACCAGTTAGATTAACGGGATTCTCAGACTTGCTCTCACCATTGCTTGGCTCACGCTTTTTATTCATCTTTCAGAGTGCTTCAGTTTGATAGACAATTCTTTGCTTGAGATAGCGCAGGGCTTTTCGCAGATGTTGTCTTCCAAAGTGTAACGGCCAACCCCGGGAGGCTGGTCGGTAGAGCAGTTGAGAAAGATATTCCTGAAGTCTTAGATGCTTTCTGTGGATGGTCCTGTAATAGCCGAAGATTGGTTCCTTCAGGAACAGTTGTGTGGTCTTCTCATGAGAGCCAGTGTGTGCAGACTCAGTGTCCACATTCAAAGACGTTGCCAAGCATATGTGCCATCAGTTTTCATCAGAATGTGCACAAGTATGTTCTGTCTTCACCTGGGCAGTGGACATGCCCAGTAGCCTCGCCTTTCAATTTCCTGTCACATTAATCTCTTTTCCATGTTTGGGGCAATGAGCTTTGAGGAAGGTAGCTTTTGGGGTATGAACGATCTCAAATGGACAAAACCCCATGTATTTTAGGCTCCAGTTTTGGCAAAGTTAAATTTTTCTGTGCTGGACTACGTAAAAAAACATCATTTGTTTGACAGAGTTTGTTGTGGAATTACGGTGCATTTGGAGACGTTGGCATAGCAACCAGCAAAGATGGCAGCCACTTGCTTTGAGGTTGTCATGTGATGCAAATTGGCTCGATTGGTTCCTATGCCATACCGATCCTTATCCATCATTAGGGACCCTACCGGTACTTCTCAGTTCGATGCTGGAGTAAATCTTAATAGTGCTGGAAAGTTTATATTTCAATGATCGGGTATGGGGGAGGGTGTGCCAAACATTGCTATTGAGTTCCACTAGCGGTAATGTCTCTATTTTTAAAAAAGTTTTCAAGTAATATGCACATAATTCCTGCCAATGACTTTTGGATGTAGAGACGGTCATAGAAATTCTTATTTTGAAAGGTCATCTGATTAAGGCCTAATGTGAACTTACCAGTGAAGTACTGAATTTAGAGCGATAATTTAGAGCGAGAGAAAAATCAACTTTACAGTTTATTACACGATTCATTAAAAACCCCATGTTGGATAAGCATGGAATTTGTACGAGGCTGTTTTATGGTTAAAAAGGCTTCCACGTTGCTGCACACATTCAAAAAAGTTCCACTTAAGCATTTGACGACCCCCCCCCGAAAAATCTTGGCTCAGGGAAGGATTTCTAAATACTGAATTACCTACAAGAAGGAAAGGTACTACGGTGCGTAATTACCCTAAAGAGTTTTGATATGTGCTCGGCTTAGTTTTGGTGGGATATGCGACAATCTCATTAAGGTAGGGGAGCACAGCTTAGTCTTCTAAACACTACTTTTTAACCCTAATGTTGAGCATACAATACTTGTTGGCCCAGGGGAGAACCAGAGGACCGGGTACATGTATGTGATGTAAGTGGGTCTGTAGGAAGTTAGCGATGATTGATTGGTGGCAGGGGAGAGCTGTCAGGACCAGATGCAGGGGTACTCAGGTTAGCTTGTCAATGCCCCCTCCCCATTCCATTTATCTCTTCCTGGCAGGGGGGAAGATCAATGGTGCTGCGGAGGGGGGGGTTGTTACATCATGCGGGAGGGGGGGGGAGGGGACTCGTGTGGGCCTGAAGGTGTGGATGCTTTCTGGTTCAGTACCACACCCAACAGGGCCACATGTTGAAGGATACACCTCTCCCGATCGCACCCTACCACTACAGGTCTGTTGGCGACTGAGCGGTTCATGACATTACCTGTGTCTCCCAACTCACGACATGCAGAAGGATGTCTCAAATGGAGACGTGCTTCGAATGTCAGAAGCCACAGGGAACATGGGTTTCCATCCTATTCAAATTTTTCCCACACTCCCAGCATCATCTTTAAACATCCAAGTATTTTTTGAATTTTTTTTTAAAGGGTGAATACTGTTATAAAAACGTAGGGTTTTGTGATGCCTTTCAGAGCACAGGAAAGGAGGCCACACCCATTTGGATCTGAGCCTAACAGTAACAGATTTTTCTGACACTTTGCATGTCTTGAGACTCATTCAAGTTTTACTTGGAGTAGACAAACAATTTGTCATCAGCACTTCATCTATGCATGGTGAATGAAAAATGCCAGGTTTTGCAAAATGGAACATTACTCGAGAGTGACGCGCCAAACATTTATGAAGACTGTGTGACACATACATGGACGAATTCACATAAAATCAGTACTGAACAAACTCGGTGAGGTGTTTGGGGGGAAAAAAGAACAGTCAGGCGAGGGGTCAAGGAGGGTGGAAATAGGGTAAAGCACTGAACTTGGGTTTGTTTGGAAGGACTTGTGTTTTGTCTGTTTTAGTTAGGACTTGGTCCAGGTGGGTAGGCCTTTCCTGCGTTGAGGGGACAGTTTCTGTGAGGAAAGTAGGAACTGTGTTGTGGGGACCAAAAGTTATCTGTCGGTATTACTCGGTGACTTGTACACTTGAGTGTACATGGGCATACATTCACAGTGAAGGTTGTTGGCTGTGGGGCCTCATCTTGAACATTATCAGACTGTCGGAGCAGAGAGCCGCACTTTCCCTGCCAGTTTATGATAGTCCTGTTTACAGTCTGTTGCTATGATAACTGTGTGGATCCCATTGATAATGCATCCTTCATTGAAAGGACTTTACCTTGGATTAACCCTTTATTTGTCTTTGCCTTTCCCTCTTGAAATCTGACGTGGCTTTCCTGACCTGTTTCTGGATTGTTGCTCAGCTATTTTAAGAGTTCACGTTTTCTAAGAATCTCTGAATCTCTACTTGGATCGATTAAGTAAAAAAAAAAAAATGAAGAGCAGGCCTTTTGTTAGCCTTTCCTCAAGTGGCTACTCGTGACTTTTGGGTTGCCAACACTGTTGTTGTTGTTTTTTTCTATTGTGGTGGATTTCTTTTGGATGATGCTAACCGGGCGAGTTTTGCCATGACCCCCCTGCCCTTTTTCCTGAGCAGGTCCTGGGGTCACGACCCTTACACCACTCAGCTATTGTTTTTACTCTGGCTTCCTGCCTGGCATCTGCACAATGCATCCCGTCAACCCGCCACCTGTCAGCTTGCTCTTAAACTGTCATGATGCAGCAGTTACATCTGGGTTACACCTGCGGGCGCCTTCTCCACCAGGAAGACGGGCCGCTGCTTTGTTGTTGTAGCGCCATGGCAACTCGCACATCACAGCAGCTGGCCAGTCCTCATTAACCCTGATCCCATCCCCACCCCCCTAACTTCAGGAATCTTCTGGAGATCTAACACATTGGCACGGCTTTTCTACTTGAAACAGAATCAGCACGTTAAGCCGAATGCTATCGAGGCCAAGCCCTGCAGCTCCAAACCTATCAGAATCCTGCAAAATCAATTGTGACCCACCATCCCAAAAGCAGGCTGAAGTTTGTAACTTCATAACCCTGAAGTAGTGGAACTTCCACTCTTCATATTTTCATGGGAGTTTTACAGCTATTACTACCCGTAAGAAGCTCACTGCAGACAGAATTTCAATTTAACATGGATCACTTTGAAGTGTAAAAAAAAAAAAGCTGAGGGAGAGGAATTGTCCAACATCACGAATACCGACTTCAGCCTGGTTTGGGGATGGTGGGTCACAATTGTTTATTTTGGAGGACTTTGGTGGTAGGCATGATATTTATGTATCTTCTTCAAGCATAGCTGTGTTTTAACCTTGTCTACAGTCATCGTAGAGATCTAGTTTGCTTTTTATAAAATAGCATTAATTCTTTGCTGGTGTCAACATGGTTAAATATCAGTTATCAAAAGGTTCTTGATTATGACAATACTAGCTTACCTGGATTGAGTCCAACTGACCTGTTGTACTAAACAGTAATGTCTGTGGACTTTTATACGTGTTGCTTTCTGCTTCATTTGTCCAATGTACTCGTCTGTATCGGGGGCGGGTCTTTTGTGTTCAGTATTTTCCCAAAAAAATCTCTCTTTGGCTTTGTTGACCGACGATTGCTCTTTTTTTTTAGGAACTCCTTGTACATGTAACTTATTGGTGCCTTGTGTAATCTGTCCCTGCTTATAGAAACAAGAAAAAAATCTTCTCATGCTCTGGCTTTTCCTCACTTGCCGTGTCAGCTTACTGTATACAGATATTTCAGAAATGACTTTGCTTTTACCTCAAAGCTTATTTCCCTTTTCCTCCATTTTATAAGCGTGTGGAGCTTCATCTCTGCTTGTTCGTGCTGCTGTTCCTCATACATAAATATCAGATTTTAAGTGAGTTTGTTTGGTCTGAATAAGTGGATCTGGTGTGAGGAATAAGCAACATACTGCCCAGAGCATGTCATTTGACAAGCTTAGGTAAATTTCCAGAACCTTTGCTCTGCTTTTGGAGTCTGATAATCCCATAATTTTTGACATGCTCATATTTATGTATTTTTACAGCTGGTAAGTTTGTCAGAGTTTGTTGTGTACTTAAATGAGTTGTTTCAATTTCCTGCCTCTTTCGCTGAGCACTAGAATAAAATACAATTCAAGGGGTTCATTTTACCAGTTTGAATTAAACATTAACATTGCAACACATGTATAACTATATGCTTTGCTCATGCCAATTTTTAAATCAGCATTTTTGAATGTCAGTTTTTTTATATGATTAGAAGAGCTGTCAAAGGGTTTGTCTGTGAGTTCAATGTCTAAGATTGTGTGCTGATTCACATGTAAAAACTAAGCTTGGATGTTGAAGGGCACTAACACATACAATATAAGGAAGCCTTTGTATCATGGCTTGCTTTTTTCTTTTTTTTACTGTGTTTTGTGTCATATCTTTGCTTCAAAACAAAGACGTAACAAAACTTTTTCTCTGGAGTGATAGGGCTGTACTCTGATTTTCTTCTGCGTAGTATTCTGATTTCCAAGTCAATATTTCGGGGTTTGTTTGGTCTCATTTTAAGATCCTTTTTTTTTCCTTGTCGCATTTTTATACAGGTGCTGCAGTCAGCCAGGGATCAGTTAAAGTGGTCGCTATTGAAGTAACCACTCTCAAGCTGTACTCAGACACGCCCTTAAGAGGAGGGTTGCCTTGGAAATGGTGAAGGGCCATATTTATGCGATGTAGCTTTTAAGGAAAGGACAGAAGTCCCTGTAACGGTGCACTGTGGGCTTGCCAGTCATGAAGTATTTTTTTTTTGTCTAGTGTCATTGTTCCAAGAACAATAGATGAGGTCATCAGTGACTTTGCACTCCAGGTCTGAATGCAGCTGTTGTTGCAAATGAAAAAGTGCATTCTGGGATGCCAGAACAATAAATCATTGTCACACTTGCTAGCTGCTTCAAACACTTCACATAGTTTCCTTGGTCTCTGACTCTACATGCTGCATGACTTGCTCATGTGCAGCCAACTTGTCAGGATTTCTGTCCTTTCCGTTGTACTTTTCATGTATAGATTGTCACAAACCAGCCATTTTTGGTTTCCTTATTTTTCACACCTCTGTTTTTTCCTCTGGCATGGACAGAGCTTCTTCTAACCCTAGACCATGGCCAATCCCACAAGATTCTGTACGATTCACACTGAACCTTGGAGGTATGGGGCTACAGGCTTGAATGTTTTAAACTGTGAAAGTGCACCAAACCTTTGTTTCATTTTTCTGTGATACCATTTATTAATAATAATAATTAAAAGAGGAGCTCATGAGACACTACTCCATACTTCTGGAGACACAGTCCCAGTTTAATACAGAGGATTGTAGAAAAGTGTAGGCCTGATAGACCACCTGTGTGGTTGTGCAGGAACAGAATCTCTAGGCTCGGGTTCAAAAGTCAATTTCTTGGCTCAATGTGCCTCCATTTACTGCCAAGGATATGCATCACACCATTCAGTGTGGGACCAACGTTGTGGTATTTTCATTTTGGTTGCAACAGCAGCAGAAAATAGCTGCAGATGATTTGACATCATGAATGAACTCCAATCTGGTGGTGTTTGGACAATGCGGCCAGTGTTCCTGAGGGAAAAAAAGGGGTCTTGCTCCCCCTTTAGCACTCTTAAAGCACTTGGCCAAGATGGCTGCTCCTGTGAACATTGTCTGGTATGGGTGTGTGGGAGTTTGTTTGTGCATTCAATTGGGGACTCTGAACAATAGAGGACAATAAGGTCCCCGATTGACAGAGGGTCCCTGATTTAGGGGTCCCCGATGTGTGTGTTAGGGATTTAAGGTGAATCTGCGTGTGCGTGGTGAGACCCCCCAAAAAAGAGAGCACTCCCATATGGGTCACCCAAATCTCAAGTGGTTTGACAGACACAATCACGGTGTGAACAGTCAATCATAGAATTTGTTACCCACAGCCAGCCTGGGTGCAGTATTGTTTATACATGTACATTTAGTCGAACCAATCCCTTATTTGGCAAGAGTCTGGTTGTTTGGAACTGCTTAACCCATTTCCCAGTATAGAAGGTACAAAGTTTATCACGATGTAAAGAAAATAAAAAATCTGCCAGCAGAAACTGAGAAAATTTGGTTTTCGTTAGAATACGCCGTGATAATAAGGTGCCGTGTCCATAAAGTGGAATGATAGGGTCGGACAAATGATCCAATATTAGCTGGTATCAAAGCCAGCCTCATGTTTGTGTTTAGTGTCAAACTTTAATGTATGTGCCCAGTTCTGACTTCATTTAAAATGTCACTTTCATGTAATACCCCAAATTCCTAGATGTCCCGCTTCTTCATTTTTCATTTCATTTTCAGTATCTTTATTTGCAAACCCTTTTTTGTATATCATTGTTGAATTTTTCATTCCTACTGTGACTTGTTCAAGTACCAGGCATCTGAAGCTTGACTAGTTGAATTTGCCTAACGTTGTATTTCACGGTCAGGCGTTAGCCTTTGCCTAACTGTACATCACATAGTAACTTGACAAGTTTGAATTTGCCTAACTTTGTTTATAGTCAGGCATAAGGCTTTGCCTAACTTTGTATCAGATAGTATTTTCCTAACTTTGTGTTCACAGGTAGCAGGTTCTTTTCCCCCATCTGTACGCCCTTTACTTAAAGTGTTCATGTTCATGTTGAGAATGTTGTGAAATTGAGTTTTTTTGTGTCGTAAGGAAGAAATCAAAATCTTGTTCTTGTAAAAATGTAACGGAAAAGATGATCTTTGTAAGCTACACCCTTTGGACTGGGTTTGTAACTTGAAAAAATAAAACAGTAGTAAAGCAAAACACTGCATGAGCTATTTTTGGTAATTACGTGTCTCGTGTAGGCCTATTGGGTTTGTTATTGTCTGGGCAGACATTTTGGATGTAAAGGTCAGATCTTTTATTTGATACACATTCACATATTTCTCTAGAAACTGTTTTTATAAAGCAAGAAGTGACCTCTTATTTATTCTCCGGTAGTCCTGGAATGTTTTTGGGGGGCTTTTCAGGCATGTCTTCTGTGTAAATTTACACGGTCTACGCAGAAGTTACAGTTAATTTGTTTTCAATTTGGAAACAAATTGTGCATCCCTGTGTATCCCCTCAAAAGTTTCTCCCGAGTTTCGTCACTCCGCGTGAGCAAAAATCTGGTTTCGAAAATGTTGCACCCTAAAATTCCTCTGATGAACAAGAATCCAGCAAGTCTTTCAGCTCTTTCGTTCTTTCATCTTTATGTCCTCTGTCGGGTTGTGCTGATTTTGGTCAGTATGATGGTGTCCTGGCCCATGAGTTTGCTTCGCAGTCTAAAGGTAATGGCACTCGATGACGCCAGTCCTGGATTATTACTAAGTATTTCTGAAAACTATTTTCAAGGATGGATTTCTGAAAAACGATTCACTTCTACCTTATAACGATACCATGCTTTTCTCGCAAATACATAGTTTGCCACATTAATTTAAAGCTTACAGATTTTGAAGTACTCCACTGGGTTTTTCGATCCCGGGTTCATAAATCATGAGGGCGCTCTGTACATTTAACAGTCTTGGTCTATTTCACCGCCCTCTGAAGTGACAGGGTGGCGCTGCACACAACCAATGGTCCATAATTGGCCGAAAACAAATTTCCCTGCAAACCTCCCATTTCTCTGCAAACAACGATCAGGAATTGGAGACTAAATGATTGCGCAACTGAAACCCCTCATTTGCTGTGTAAAGGAATTGAGACTCATTCAAGCAAGCACGTGCGCTGTGAACCTGGTAAAAACTATCACTTGAAAATTGTGGAATGCTCATGATATGGTTCATCTTCATCTTCAACTTCAGAGGGAATTCTTCCCGTCAGATTTTATTCTTTTCCTTTTCCTTTGCTGTTTATGCAAATCACATCTCCACATTAATGAAGAAAACTGTGATGTCATTCAGGAAGACGACCTTCATTTCAAATTTATTTATTCAACAAAAAATTGATGGATTTAAAAATAATTTTCTGGCCTAAATTCCCTATTTTCGTTGGGAAATCATTTTTGTAAGTGCACGGGAAGAAGCCATCAAAGAACCCCTTTCCAGCAGTGTTCTCGGTGAGCAAATGTTTAGTGTACAATTATAATTCAAATCTGTATAAATCGCGTCCCTCGCGTGAGTTTTCAACTTGTTATCTTGACGCCTCTAGCAGTTCGGTTTTTCGCCCAAAGAGTGCAAGCAGAAACCAGATAGTCAAGTTGTTCTTCGGAAACGATAAGGTTTGATACCTTATTGTCATGTCTATCTTGAAACCTACAGCAATTCATTCCCAGCGGACGCAGTGACATTTATTCGTAAAAATAATGATGATAATATTGTTTATATTTATAGAGGAAAAATTCGCCATAACATGACAGTGGAAAAAATACATAAACTGTTGAACATGTTTCCAAGGTAATCGGTTTGCCCTCAGGCAAAATCGCGAAGGCTCCAATTTGGGCGCTCCGTTCAGGGCCAATTAAATCAACCAGGAATTTTATAAGCTGGCGTGTGATGGGAATGCCAGCCTCATTTTCACTGCACACGCCCAAAATGAAGTTGGCCCTGTCAACCTTGTTGATGTTTGCCCAAGCTTACAGCCAAGGTAAGACTTGAAACTTGTACCGGTAGATTGAAGTTGGCAACCATACAAGAAACAAACTTGGTTCCTTCTTTCTTTTTCATTTCAAAACAAAGGTTAAACGGTCAGAGATGTTTCTGTCATTTTTCTCCACCTTTTTCCATTCCCATGTCTCCAGTGCACCTGGGTTGGACCGGTAGCAACATGAAGACCCTACATTTCGGCCGCGTCCCACCGCTGGCGGCAGGGGAAGCATTCGACAGGCGTCAGTGGCTGAAATCAGCTATGCCTAGCAGAGAGGATCGATGCCAGAAGATTGGTGATCCAAAAGGTGAGCAGTGGAACACCCAGGCTCTGGGTAGGGTCCGGGGACAAAATGGAGAATTATTCTTTTGCTAAAAGCGACGGTCCAATTTCTGTTTTGAAGTGTCAGCGCTTTCAAGAAAAAACAACCCCCCCCCAAAAAAAAACCGGGGGGGGGGGGCTACGTACACCATGGGGTTTCAAACTTGCATGCATTACCGGTATCAGAAAAGTATGGGGTGGGGACATTTGTCAGTGATACAATAGACCCCATTTTGTCAGAGGGGCTAAGTGGGTTTAGTCGCAGTGCTGCCACAATACGAAACTCTTTTTTGTCCTTTCCAAATCCCCAGCGAGGAAGAGGATGTAGAATTAACTGGGGGGGGGGGGCAGTTGCAGAGTGCAACGGAATTTAAAAGCAAACTTGGGACGCCGATTGAGGAAAACCTTAAATAAAAATGATTAATCGTGACAGAATTGTTTCTTTTTTAAACGGGCAAACAATATAGTGGCTGGATACTTGCCTAGCAAGATGGATAATGGACAATGAGGTCTGTCATCCCGTGATATCTCACTCCTGGTGTTTTTGAGTTAGACGGTATTTCCACCAGTTAATCTATACAGAATAACGGACGTCCTTTGCACTTCGATATTTAAAATTAAAACTTATATTGTTTAGCACAAACAAATTATACCGCAAATTTAACACAGATGCACTTTTGCCATGCTGTAACAGCGAAGAGGGTCATTTTGTTTTAGTTCATAATCATCTTGATATAATCTCGTTGAGTGTTGTGCAGACCAGGGTTCACTTTTTGACGGACTCAAACTAGAGGCTCGAGGACTCGAAAAAATTACTGTTTTGTTATCCTCATGCAAAACACTCCTTCGATGTGAAATTAACAAAGCAAATATATCATGGAAAACCTTATCAAGACCTCCCGAACGGTAAGAAACCGTAACTAATCTTATTCTCTTTTATGCTTGTTTTTATTTAATTTATCCACTTTTCGTGTTTTTAGTTTTGATTCCTTGTAGAGCGTTTTAATTTTTTGTAATACGCTTTTTAAAGAATAAAAACTATATAATCTATTTGGCACTAAATACAAACAGTTCGAAATACAATTCCTGTTGTTCATATTCACAGTTACTGACCTTACATTGGACAATTAATGATCATACAAATTGTGTGCACCCAATCCATGCCCATTCATAATGTCTTGCCAAACAGAATTTTGTGTTGGAACGTCGGAGTAATTAAACTAAAAGGACTTGGACTCAGATTTTCAGACTCGGTCTCGGATCGGTAGGACTCAGACTCAAGAAGTGATGGACTAGGAATATGGCACCGCTTCGTCAGGCTGTATATTAACTGATGTTATTGATTTTTACAGAAACTAAAGCCATCACCGCAGTGTGCTCTTTATTCACAACCACCTCATCAAGACCCGTCGTGTATCCTACACAGGGGCCAATGCCCGCACCGCTTAAGCGACTGGAGTTCACCGTACTGACGAACGGTACGGGAGTTGTGACTTTTCACCACTTGGCTGCCGGCAAGGTCCTCTACTCTCTCTGTGAGTATGATCTTGTGTAGAATTTGAAATGGCCAGAGTACACAGTACAATCTCTTTTGGGTGGACTCCAGCATGCAAGGGATTGGCGAAGCACTGGGGGAAGCGGATTGAAGAACTCTTGCTTATCTTATTCATTCAAGTAAGACTAGTGGTGCATGAACTTGCAAACAACACGAAGGTCTTTTCCCACAACTCTTAAATCATAATCATAAATCTGTGCTGGAAATTAGGGGAGGGTGGGGAAAGGTGGTGTGTGGGGGGGTGACTTGCTTGGCCATGATAAGTTGAAAAGCAGGGGAGGGACACTATATATGTTTATGATAAAGATGCAGAATCGTACATCAGAATTGCATATTTATGGCTTTTAAAGATTGTTTTCCCTTTTAAGTGACATTGCAAACATTCTCATCGTTTGAGAAATCCTAAAATTCTTCACCATCCGCTTAATCGTCACAAAACACTGTGTGTGGGGGGCGATTTAAAAGCCCATCCCCCACCTCCAAAAGTGGGGAGATATATACCCCCCATTCCCAAGATTTACGCCCATGTCTCTGCATAAAGCAAGGAAACGAGCGCGAACTCACAGCCCGGTGGGGGGGGGGAGGGGGCAGTCTCTCGTGTTGTTAATAAACCGATGAGATGATGCCATATTTAAATTCGCTTATGTCTCGTAACAGGGCTACAGAAAAGTAAGACCACCATTTTTAATAGTTCCGGCTCGAGTGACGAGGTCGCAGAGGGCATCTATAGCGGTGACGGCCATTTCTGGGTGGCGATCGCCGACGAGATTCAGGTCGGAAGAGGCGGAAGTGACGCCACTCTGGTGCGTTTGCAAAGGGAAATGCCTGCCCTCTCTGTGCAGCGGCTGTATTTCCGTTCTGTACCCTTCTCGGCAGAGTGGAAGATCCACACACCCTATTAGCCTCAAATTAAGGCACCTGGTCACCTAGTCTAACTCCAAGGCGTCATTGGTCAATCGCTGGGTACTGTAATTTAAATCAGACAACAAAATTCAAAGCAGTCATGCCAGCAGGGCACTTTACCACGCCATGGGTGCATGATTAACAGTCATACTCTCAAAGCTATAATTGATCAATATCCAGATAGGGGCCTAAAACCGACACTGCACCAAGACTGACGCTCACGTTGTTTTTTTGACAGGTGAAGATATAATTAACTTTGAATCCATGCAGAATGGCGTAGTTAGCGTTCCCATTTACAATAAATATGAATTATTTGTAAACGCACGTAATTAAAATCGGCAGAATTTTCATGGCGAAAACGCTGTTTTTGTTTTTATGTACCGGTAATCGCTTTTATTAAAAGAGTAAAGACTGCACTCTCCTTTTCTAATGTAATGAATAGATTAACTTGGTTGATAGGCTGAAGCCCAAGTTAACAAGGATGCCAATGTCTCCGGTTTATTATGGTTCACAGTTTATTGTATGCGTACAAGTTGGACAACCTTTCCAGTAATTCAATTCTCTGATTTTGTCTCAGCACGTAACGAGGCCTCCATGCAGTCTGAAACTTTTAAATTCGAAAGAGGCGTATGCGCTCGGTGAGAAAAGGAATATGAATCATTTCTGTGGACCTGGGAATCACAGTTGGCAGAAATATTCCTACCCAAGCTTTCCGTTGAAATATCCAGGCCCCAGAATGATGGGAATGTACGATTTAGTGTAGTGAGCACCGTTTTCGTTGCAGCATCTCCAGACAAGAGGGCGCTGTGCCATGCTAATTTGTAACGGAAACAAATAGCTACCAGCTGAAGTATTGTAATGTAACCTGGCGTAAAGGCTATTGCCAGATAAGACCTTTTAACAGTGGAAGTACCATGGCTTAGCAATTAACATGACTTGTTTGCGTAGTATAGCGTTAGTCGATTACATGCCTACCATTATTTTAACATGCTCTGCATATTATGTAATACGTATCGGAATAACATGTTGACTGATTTTCAAATATCTCCAAGAGGCTAAATGAGTCTGTACCCGGAAGATACAGTAAGGTCATGAGATCTAATATAAGCTTCAAGGTGAGGGGAAAATGCTTAATTGCTGTCCATCTCTTGATAGAAACAGATTCTGCTTTTTCTGTAAGATTAAAATGATGTTCAGTTTGTGGCTGATTTTCTTTACTAACTTCTCCTGTCATTCTAAATCCAATACAGCGCTCTTCTCGCCACCTTTTATGAATTGATTACAAAATATAGGCTATGTTGTCAAAAACGGTATCAAGTGGTTTCCAAGAAATCAATAATGTTTCATGCTTGCTGTATATGGAGTTTGCTAGGGAATTCTTTACTATCATGACGAGGCTCGCGTAGTCTCATCGGGTACGGATCATTGGAAGTAGCAGACATGTTCCGGAAGTACGTCAAGAAACGTCACCACTTTAGGGGATTCTTTCATTCGGCACAACTGACAATGTGCATTTTCACATCAAAGTGTTTATGTGTGGACGATGGTAATTTCACCAATTAGTTTTTCTGGGCCGCAGTCGACGTCGTATCCCGTGCACATTATAACGGTGCATAGCATCCGCCTCTAGAGGCGTGCTGGCCAGACTAGCTAGCCTTGCCACTGACTGGTAGTTGGTTGCCATAAGATAATTAATTGGCTTTTTGCGATGTTGTGTTTCATGCATTATTAATGACAAAACAGAATACCAATTGAAGAAGGTTTTCTGTTGTTTGACAGTTGTATTTCAGTTTTTATGGGCAATAAATTTCGAATGGAAAATTTCTTCTTCTTCTGACTCGACTGATCATCCTCCAGCGCCCGACCACGCAGATATACACTTGTTGAATCAAGTTCAATGACCGTACTTATACGGTACAGCTAGCTGCAGAAGGCCGGTATTATTTTGAAAAATTCCTGCTTGAAACGCAACTTCTTTTCTTTAGTGTAATACCAATAATATCAACCTTTCTGAAATCCTGAAAAATATCTCGTGAAAAATAAAAGTCTGCAACAGGCATTCTTTTGGCTTTGACCAAAATTTCAAAAATTGTTATTATGTTAAGTTAAATGAATGACAGTGGATGATTGCTTCGAACAATAATGGTTCAACTCGTTTCTTGTTGATCAAATAGTGGGTTTTGGAATTGAAGTAAAATAGAAAGATGGTTAAATGTTGCTTTTTTGAAATGACATTTGTTGAATTACTTAAAATTATTCAATTCATTTTACATTCTTTCATACATGTAGTTGCATTCCAACTGTTTTATCATTTAAAATATCTCTTTCTGGGGATTTTATCGGTGAGTACCCCCTCGTTTAACCCATAATTATTAATATGATTAATTTTGGTCTTTCCTTCGATTCTGACTTTCCTATTAGGTGAAAACAGTATTCAGAATAAAGTGCTTGCATGACTGCAGCTGCACTCTGTATTTTAGGTTGTCATCTTTTTGACGGTGTCTTCGAGCTGCAATTCCTTCATTACGTAATACGTTCTTTCTGACCTGAAGATGGACTTTGAATATTCCCTCGCAGTAAGGTTTTTTTTTATTTCACTGAGTTCCAATCTTTCGCTGTTCGATACTTAGCTTAGCAGTTTATGCATCAATGAGATTCAAAGCGTTCAAAGAGTATTGCGTCTAATCGCCGTACGTGCGCACGCGTGAGACGCAGCACGCACTCGAATAGGACGCAAATAACAATCTACGAACGTGTAGGTGCGCAGACAGGTGTACGCGTGAGTCGCGCATGCCTTAGCGTTTAAAGATGGAGTACAGACAGAGTGGATGGTACGTAGAAAGGAAACAGCACCTTTGAAACGACAAACTGCATCACGTTGCAAATCATGGTCACTGAATCCTCTGGAGACCTAGTGAGTTGTTGAACGGACACCTCTATGTGGAATGAATGAGAAGTTATGATAAACCTTGAACGAGGGAACAAGAATTTTGCAACACTTCTCATCATCTTCGTGTCGATGCATTCAAACACTATCGGTAAGATATTTCAATTCTTCATGAGATGGGGGCACATCGTAATGTTTGGTCCATACTCTCTCTAAACATAGGCAAATATCGTTCGAATCTTTATGTTTACACAGTCAGTTTCTGAATGCAGTAATCTTAGTATCAAACGGCCTTCAAAATCATTCATTTCGCTCGGACTAAAATGTCCGCTTAAATTAAGAAACTAAATACCAAATACTGGTTTAGGCCTAATTAAAGTTCCATTAGTTTAAGTCATTCCAGTAACCCCATCCTCTTTAATGCTTAGGATTGAATCTGAAAGTATTGAATTCAACCATTGTTAAACTCTTTTCTCTTTCTGTTATGAATTCATATAGGCCCGATTATTACTGTGGAATACAACATTTCTCTAAAATAGCGTCAGTCAAGTACTGAAAGTCTATATTCATTGCTCCCACGGCATTTGGGCAAGAACTTTAAGCTGGTTTTCATACCCCGTTGGCCCCCTGTATCGAATTGGTTTTTGCATCATGTTAGCCATGCATCCTCAGTAAATATTGCTGAATTTGCCACATTAAATGAATCATCGTACTACCTGGACGAAGGAAACTTATGCTTCAAATAAAAATTCTGTGACTGTTTAAACTCGCAAATATTTTAATTATTGTCTTACAACGAAGGATGGAAAGTCGGGGTCAAGGACCAAGACAAGATTTGTTACCTCTACACGCACCAGACTAAGACCTGTTTCATACAGTCCCAGGTCAGTGGTTGGGTTGTCCTGCCGCTGCACCTGACGCCCACCACGGTGGCCGATCTGACCACGCCCCTGGACATATCCTGGTTCCGGCGCGTCAAACTCCGGAACCGGCACGCGTTGGCCGTGGTGAACCTCTTGGAGGGAGGGCGCCCTCCTGAATTCATGTCACTCTCGGATAACCGGACCGATTTGACCATCAGGATTTTGTCTGAATACGACATGAGCCGAAACAGCTTCAAGGCGAGGGTCGGGAGCAAGGAAAACGGCGATTACCAGAATTTCGTCATCGAGTCCGAACCCATAGGTATGAGAATAAAAATGATGAAAAAACATTAATGACGGTGGGAATGAGAAAGCGAAACTGAAGACCATAGTATACATACACCTTCAAAATGTCGGTGTTGAATACAGTAAAAAGGATCTTATACATGTAATGATCAGACAAAGAGGAAACACACCGTCGAAGAAGGCAGTTTTTGTTAAACGTCCTACAGGGCTGAAAGACGTTCAGCTAGGCCTATATCCATCATAAGTGTAATTTTGGTTTACATGTAAATGGTTTCTATCATGTTATTCACGACTATTATCATCGGATTTTACAGTCTTCAAATGCACAGAGAAATTCTTGTTTTGTCAGTAGTTTTGGTACCAGGTATCAACAGTTTAATTCAAATCTGAGGCCAGTTGTAAATTTTACTCTTGTATTAAAGTCTAAAAAAAGACTTTTCCTGACGAATTCGAATGTAGAAGTTGAAGAGCCCCAACCGGGCGATTTCGTCGCTATCAACACCGTAGATTATTTCACAATCCCCGGGAGGGACGCTCACTTTGACTGGTCAAAAGAGGGCGCTCGCCACCTGCCCAGAAATACTGGCATAAGCCACGACGGCAAACGGCTGGTAATACGGCATTACGTCCCCGCAGAAGACTCCGGAGTGTTTGTATGTGACGTGTACAGCCCTACAGACTACTTCATAGCCGGGAGGCGATTTGTCCTGGGAGGTGGTATGTTAAAAGCAAAAGGAACACCTTTGATTTCCGATATTACTTGGAAGAAATATTCAGACTCATCACTAAGGACAAATATCCCTGTGCTTTATCTTTGGTTTAACTGTCGAATCAAAATAAACTCACTGCATTCAAGAAACAAAATAAAAAACACTACACATCTGAAACAGACTCAATTTTTTTTGAAAGACATGCACCTACAGGTTATTTTTTCCTGGAGACTTTCATTCATTGCACACTGAGTGACCAAAGAAGTGTGAACAGGCATGTCCTACCTCTATGATTTCAACCTTCGAAAGTGGTGATCATTTTAAACACCTTTCCCGAATTTTTCTCACATCAGCAGGACACGCAGACGCTAACTTGGACACTCGAGGTTCTTCCATCGGTCACACGCCGTACTCTCAAAATCGACAGGGTGAGATTTTCATCGGCCTCTGTAGCCCCTTATTTCAAGTTTGGTGTCAAGAGGACTTCTAGCTTTGTGACAATCGAAATTTCGCCATAAAAAAGAACGCAGTTTTTCACGTTTCTGCAACGACAGTGTAATGATCAAACAGATGCAGCATATCTGAATCATTCCGATGGACAGGGAATTGTTTCCCAGTGAAACCCACCTGGACAAATATTCACATGTAACTGGGATGTGTGCACCATTGAGGTCACCATGTATTTCGTGTTCACCCTCAGGGTGAGGACAGATCAAGAATCTTTTTTTTTTCGGGGGGGGGGTTGATAAAATTGATTCAGGGGGCCTAAAATATGATAACTTTTAAATGCACCCTTTTTGGCCTTTCCTAGAGTTTGGGCTATAGGTTGGGGTTTTTATGCACGTTTCTGAAAAGAGAGGAAATTAAAGAGACTCCCAAATCACCTTTCTCTCACTATTTTTAACAATCTTTCCTTAGCTCTTTTTTTTGGGGGGGGGGCTCTTCCCTCACGATCTGTTAGTGACTCGGGGAAGCCACTCTGCCCACGGACGTGTATAATAAAATTTGACCCACGCGATGCAGTAGAGTAGATTCGGTAGAGTAGAGTGGCGGCCATTTTACAGTGCCGGAAGTTTCTAAACTAATTAACGCTAACCTATGGAAGACTGCCACAATTTCTGATATTTTTTCGAAAAAACAATAATTTCAACGGCCGCCACATGACCTCAGGTGGCTTCAAGCAATCAGGAGAGCTGCTGGTCCAGATCTTTTTATATACGTCCGTGACTCTGCCCAGTTACTTGGAATACTGCCCTCTATGAGCTTTCCATTTTGTCTTATTTCGCCTCCAAATTCTAATGCCAGGCAACGCCGCCCTCTACGAGTGGGAAACCTCGGGCGTGGATTTTCCCTGGGTTGACGGTGAACCAGATCTGGATGTGGATCCCTTGCACATCGGTGAAATCGTGCATACCTTCAAGAACAATGGAGGTTGGTAGAGAAAGGTTAAAAACAGAGGGAAGAGGTTTCGGCCTGGAGTCAAGTCATAGCTCTGCATCGCAGATGAATTTAACGTTCTTGCTGATAGAATGACAATGCAGGGAAAATATTTCTACATAAAACTTACTAGCTAGATGAAAGATTGCTGCAGAAATCCATCGAATTTTAGGCTATAACAAGAAGGATTTTAATGGACCAGCCTCGATTCCTATTCTTTCATTAAAACATGGCGTTTATTTGTGATTCAGACGAACGGAATTGTGGCAGACTCGATTTCATGGGCTCTGCATCTGAAACAAAGACGGATAGTAATACTGATACTCGAATGGTATTCACGCTTGGAAATTTTGATGTGTTTACTGCGAGTAATGATGCGAAAGGTGAAGCTGGGACCAGTCCTACACGGTGGAACCATAGATGAAACGAATTTGACACCACTAATTGGACAATGCAGAGACTTGAAACCTCAACAGAAGTAGTCTGTTTTAGTCGTCCAATATCAGATCGGTGTTTTTCCCCGGTTTCCTTTTGCATGGAAAGACTGAGAGGTTTTTCCCCGCCACTGGATGGGATGCCACTCTTTCTTCCTAACACACAAAACGTTTTGGGATTTCACTCGTCTTGTCGTCGAGATAGTTCACAGGACAAAATGTACCCAAAATCTTGCCGAAATGACCAATGAAATCCTGTCATTTTTAGACGCTCGTGAACTTTGACCCCAATAGCGCAGCTAGGGTTCTCACCATGGGGGGTGAGTGAGTTGGGGAGGTGGATTTTACACGGGAGAGAGGGCAAGTCCGAGCACATGTATTTTCTTAATAATACTAATATTTTCTTTGTGTTCCAAATTTCTAGAGGGGAGGGAGGCTGGGGCTATAATTTTTTTTGGGGGGGGTTGACGTGAGCCCCCAAGGCTGCGTCACTGCTTGACACATGAAATATTTGAGTTGTTGGTGTATATAAATGGTCTATGTATGCCCCCGAGAGGAGCGAAGTAATGGGGGGATTTCCAAAGGACACAAGCTTGAAACCTGCACGCAATACGGCGATTCACAAAAGTGCGCCTCCAAGAGTTTTGCTACGCGTTGGCCAATCACAACGCGCAAAATCGGTCGACCCTTTCCATATGCGCACTTGGTCGACGGATTTCGCGCATCGTGATTGGTCGACGCGTTGCAACTCTTGGAGGTACGTTATTGTGAATCGCTCGTACTGTATGTAAACTTTCAATGATGGTAATTTTCCCTTCAGATATCAACTACGCACTACAGGGAAGGACCCAATACCTGGCATGCCTACCTAGCAACATGGCGCCTGTTGATCTGACAAAGATGGATCCCATTTTCACCTGGAGTAAACTAAAAGGCAGCGACGTCATTCCAACCTTTGACAACGGCAGATATTTAACAATTGAAGGCGGCATCCTTCAAATTTCCAGCGTGACACCAAAGGACTCAGGGAAAGTAGAATGTAGGGTGACGTACCATGACGTCACAGGCGAACCAAGAGTGAAAACCTATTCCTACGGCATTGAAGGTATCTATAAAATAATCCTTTGAAAATGTTTCCCCTTAATTCCCCTAAGGCCAATCTTTTGACCCTTCAGAAAGCCAGATTTTTAGGGAACTCAAATTCCTCCAGGAACGGAGGTGGGGTTTGACAGATTCCACCTTCCCAGGTTTTAGCCGTCCCAGTTTGTCTTGTAAGTTTCAAAATGATTCATCCAGACTAAGGGTTTTGTCTACAGTTCTAAAATTCACACTTTATCACTTTTGTAGGTCCGTGTACAGTGACATTTCATTAAGTCAATCAGAAAAACTAACATTTGGCATGTCTATGTTAAAAACCGGATATTTTGCGTGAATCCGATTATAATAAATAAGGGGTTAACAAGAAACAGGCACAAAAACTCATGCTATATGACACTGGAAATTATGAACTTTCGGGGACAGTTAATGGCATGTTTCTTTGTTTTTGATATTGTCGATCGGTCATTTAGATCAGTATTGCTATTGGCAGTCAGTGACAATTTTTGTGTCCCTTTTCTATTGCCATTCCGAATGTCGGAAAAGTTCTTTAGGTTTTCTAATTTTTTGCTCATTGCTGCTACTTTCTAGCGCTGTTGGAAATATCTTCCTTGTGATGTATGTAACAAGCGACAACTTCTAGATTTTGCACGTGTCTTTGATCTGTTTTAGTGTGTTTTCACGGCACGAAAAATACTCAGACCAAATCGGATCCTTAGATTTCAGGTTGTATGCACATAGTTCTGTTTTTATTCAAATTCGATATAAAACGAACTTGCGGGCATCTTTGCGCGTCCCCGGTAAAACAATGTCATCTTTTGTTTCATCAAACGAAAAAAAACTGAAAGCACCATGCAAAATGAACTCATGTTGTGTTAATATTAACAACTGAAAAATGTACTACTGTACATCTCACATCAAACGCCCCTTACGACTTTCCACCGATCCCGTATGATCTGAAGTTCCTGTCATTACTTGTGAAAAGGGCTTTTAAAATCTAAGTTTTTAGTTACTTTTTGCGTCATAAGCACATTAAAATAAGTTAACACGAACGATTCCGAATGATACATTATATAGTATTTATGCTGATTTCTAGAGACTTTTTCCCCTTGCTTTCTTTCTAATCTTGTCCTGGATAGCTTGTATCTTCAAAAGAAAAAGAAAAAGTCTTTATTCCACCGAGACTTGAGTATAGCCTTTGTACAGATTGACCTGAAATGGACCTCTGCTGAAGCTGACACGTTTGGAAATTAAGGAAAAAAGGAAAAGCCAATCCTAAAGACGTCCCTGGGTGGGCTCGAACCACCAACCTTTCGGTTAACAGCCGAACGCGCTAACCGATTGCGCCACAGAGACTCTTCATGCTATGGGCAATGGATCAAAGTCATTGGCTTTTCTATAAAATTAAAACCTTAGCTATATCATCAAAAATTCGTAAGAAATCTCTAAAAGGCCGTTGGTAAAGGATGCTAAATTTCGTTATAAAATTATAATTATTAATTTGCTGAAGAAAACAAATCCAGGACAGTTCATAAAACTACGCATGAGGCTTCACTCACCCACGACACGGTTGTGACGGTAGCCCTATTCCTGATGATATATCAGAGCATCGTAATGTTGCGCATTGTAGCTTGTTTCCTGTCTCAATTCGTTACAATATAAGATGATAATTGATACAGGTGTTCATCCCTTGTACGTCAATTTCAGGGTATTTGCATATGTTTGCTTCCCTTTTTTTAAAAAAAAAACAAAAACCGTTACAAATCAATAAAATACATATCCAAACAAATGTATTGGAAGGAAGTGCTTTAGCGATGGCTCGCTCCTGCACGGTATCTAGAAAAAAGGGTAAAAGCCTTGTGGAATTAATCGGGTAATGATTTAAACTGACCCTTTGGTTTCCCTTTATAAGGCACTCATTCAACCTATTGTAATATTGTTTGGGCACACTCAAGCAACGCTAAACTTCACTCACTCACCACCATTCAAAACGAGCCATTCGAATTTGGTCCCTTTCAAGACCACAAGACCACACAACACTGCTATTTGCTTGACGGCGCACTCTAGGATATTAACAAATTGCAAACTTGTGTTTTCATGTACAGGTAAATGCACAATCTCTTGCTTAATGCATTGTTCTCTTATTTCACCTCAACAACTCACATCCATGATCACGATACTAGATTACGCCCCAACCTCTTTTTTTTACATATACACACACAACTTAACAACCCTTAGATTCTAAACCTGCCATCTTTTTGTTCACTGTCTTTTTACACCTTGGGCATAAATTAACGGCCTGAAGCTTTATATCTCTTCAAAACTAAAAAAAAAAAATAATGATAAAAAATAAAAAATTATCCTTTTACGCCTTCAAAACGTGCGTCCCTGGGTGGGCTCGAACCACCAACCTTTCGGTTAACAGCCGAACGCGCTAACCGATTGCGCCACAGAGACCGAGGCGAATTTGAACACACGCATCGCCCCCTTTTCACGTCAATCCGGAGGTCCTTTTCTTGGCTCCAAAAGACAGACTTAAGTTCTTCATTTAAATTTGGAGTGATACAAAAACTATCGAGTTAATTCAACAAGCAGTTTGGTGCATGAGTGGACGTTACAAATCAATAAAATACATATCCAAACTAATATATTGGAAGGAAGTGCTTTAGCGATGGCTCGCTCCTGCACGGTATCTAGAAAAAAGGGTAAAAGCCTTGTGGAATTATCGGGTAATGATTTAAACTGACCCTTGAAACGGAATTTCCGCGGTTGTAAGTTAATTTGAGTAAAAACTGGCCAAAGTTGAGGGCGACCTTTATTTCGTAGTGTAGGCTTTCTCGTGTTTGAATCTCACCCAGTTCTCTGTGAGCGTTTACAGTATTTGCTTTGTGGCTAAATGATTGCAATAGGTTGCCTTGAATGAACTGAAATATTCAGACCTTCTTCCTTCACGTAAATGACGTGACATCAATTCTTTCAGATTTGTCCCACAAGGTTTTTTACTCTACGGTAAGACCACAATTCAGTGAGAAGCATTTTACCACTTTCTACAGACTGCATTCGTGCCAAGAAGAAAGGAAAAATGTCTGTGAAAGAATCGACTGTTCTTTTGAATATTTTTTTAAAGAAAGTGTTAAAATTTTACAAAGTGTTAATTTTCTCTGAGGGCAGACGAATAAATGGTAGACAAAAACAAAAATTCCCAAACCTAAAAACTCTATGTTTCATTTCGAACATTTGCTAATTCTTTGGTAGTCTACAGTCCCCAATGCGTATATGCTTGCATACTTTACATGAATTTTTATAGAAACGAAAGTTACAAACTTGTCAAATAACTCCCAAAGTACTGGGAAGCCAAACAGAAAACATCGAAAATGTTTCAACCAATCGTCTTTTCTTTTCAGTGTATACCCTACCAGACTTCGTGTATTCGGTATCAGCCGCGTACACCGCGGATGACTGCGATTCGGTTCAACGAAACGCGGTCTTCAAACAGCTCCTTGGAACCCATCTCCAGTCGTCCATCGTTGCGGGCGATGCCTCCTATGAGATCACGGACTTTGTGGCAATTTGCACCGGTGCGGTGGACGGCTCTTCCGGGAGAGTTGGCAGCGAGTCGGCCGAGGGCACCCGGCTGAACCTGGTGAGCTTCGACGTGACGGTGAGACACGCGGCGGTGTCAGAGTGCAGCATGCCGTGCATGGTGGGGGAAATGGACATCAAGACGAGGCTGGTAAGCGCGCCTTGTTCTATATTCTTCAGATCATCTTGATTCTTAGCACTGCAATGAAGTTAATTCTTCAGTAAACTACCCTAAAACCAGCCCAATCTTAAACTAAATCTTATAGGCGGCTAGAGTCCCTTTGAAATTACTTACATATTTCTCAAATTTAGTCATTTGGATCAATAGCCAGAACTATCTCAACATTCGGCATCAATATACATCAATTCGTGGACACAATTCCACGACTAGTCCTATTAGCCATGGAGTCCCCCAGAGCTCCATTCTTGGTCCTTTTCTCTTTCTGTTTTATATCAAACGACCTGCAGAATTCTTCCTTGTCATTATCGTTTCTTCTATTTGCTGATGACACAACGACCATTCACTCCAATTCCACCCTCGAATCCCTTATCTCAACTTCTAACACTGAGCTCGTCAAAATTTCATCTTGGTTCAAATTCAATCAACTGTCTCTGAACCCCCCCCAAAAAAAACTGTATCTTCTTCAATGAATCCAGTTCTCTTCCCTATGTGTTGCCTTCTATCTACATTGATAATATCCCCGTCTCTATTGTCGATTCGACTAGATTTCTGGGAGTGATCTTAGACAACAAACTCTGCTGGAATGATCACATTTCTTCAGTCTCTAAAATTGTTTCTGGTAACACAGGTGTTCTGTCCAACCTTCGCACTTTCCTTCCACCATGTGCTTTGGTTTCCCTTTATAAGGCACTAATTTAACCTATTGTAATATTGTTTGGGCACACTCAAGCAACGCTAAACTTCACTCACTCACCACCATTCAAAACGAGCCATTCGAATTTGGTCCCTTTCAAGACCACAAGACCACACAATAATGCTATTTGCTTGACGGCGCACTCTCACACTCAAGGATATTAACAAATTGCAAACTTGTGTTTTCATGTACAAGTAAATGCACAATCTCTTGCCTAATGCATTGTTCTCTTATTTCACCTCAATAACTCACATCCGTGATCACGATACTAGATTAAACCCCAACCTCTTTTTTCAGATATACACACACAACTTAACAAACCCTTAGATTCTAAATCTGCCATCTTTTTGTTCACTGTCTTTTTACACCTTGGGCATAAATTAACGGCCTGAAGCTCTCTTCAAAACTAAAAAAAAATAACAAAAAAATAAAAAAATTATTCTTTTTCGCCTTCAAAATGTCCGTCCCTGGGTGGGCTCGAACCACCAACCTTTCGGTCAATAGCCGAACGCGCTAACCGATTGCGCCACAGAGACCGATACGAATTTAAGCACACGCATTCCCCCTTTTCATGTCAATCCGGAGCTCATTTTCTTGGCTCCAAAAGACAGACTTAAGTTCTTCATTTAAATTTGGAGTGATACAAAAACTATCGAGTTAATTCAACAAACAGTTTGGTGCATGAGTGGATTCCAACCACTATTTGGTCTAAGCCGAATGTGACATGAAGATTGTCGTATTAACTCAAATTCAGTTGGTTCTAAATTTAAATACAAAAGGGCCATGTAAACTTAAACGTTGAAGTCTTGCGTTAGCGAAATATTCAACGCACAACCCTTTCGCTTAACAGCGATGTGCACACAAATAACTTACAACATCACTGTTTCCTATTATCAACGGTGTGCAAAACTACCCCAGGTTGACAGCTAGAAAAAATGGAAATAAAAAGGTCCGTCGAGCTTAGGTGGATCAGTATAAATTCAGATGAACTGCTGACCAATTGCGCTAAAAAGACGAGTATTTCATAGAAGTTCAACTTCTCTTTCATTTTGATGTATCAGGAACAAAAAAGCTGGACAGAAACCAGCAACTGACCTCGTTAATGTAGTAATGAAAACAAGGATATGAACCCAAGTTTTGTAATTGATGCGAAGGTGCCCATAATTTCTTTAAAATGTGCAGACTTCTTTTGGACAAAATTTCATATCCTCAGGTAGAAAGAATGATACTTTCCACGCCACTGTGCACAATGTGTACGGTCAAAATGCACAACAGTATCAAGATTTCGTTATTTCTCTGTGGAGTGTAGGTTGGGCTGAAGTTGGGCGCATTCTTCAGTCGGGAACTGGAAGAAGGACAGCACGGATACGACTCCTCCCGTCTGATTCCTGACTCGCTGCGTTTTTCGTTGAAGTATCGCTGTGAGGAGGGCTACGGGCTGCACGCCTCCATTTGTAGTGAGTGTAAAACAGCTCGACTATTAATATTGGTGAAATCTTGTCATGTCAAGCAAATGACGGATAATGCTCAGAAAGTGATTTTGAAAAATCCGAGTTGTAAGTCCAGCTTATATGCATAATCTCATAAGCCTGAACGCAAATCTCCTCTACTTAAGGCTTGCACTATAGAATGAAATCATTAACAGGTTAAACTTAAACAACAAGCTAAATTAGATGCGATTGGAACACTAATACCTTTCAGTTATTTGCCAAACACAAAAACCTATTGAACTGCTACGATCTTTTTGACATGCAGTTCATGAGGAAGGTCGACTTAAAGTTTTCGTCTTCAATCATACAACGCAATATTAAAGAAAAGAAAAAGTGACGCCCTTCCTTTTTGTTGTCCATTAGACGTATTCATAATACATTAAAATAAAAAAAGCAAAGTTTCAGCGACCGTCCCTGGGTGGGCTTGAACCACCAACCTTTCGGTTAACAGCCGAACGCGCTAACCGATTGCGCCACAGAGACCTCTGAATGCAGGTTCTATTTTCATTCCATTGGCCTGTTCCCTGTCTTCAAAAGTGAATTGGAGGAAAAGTGAATAACCTTTACACGTTGTATAAGCATATACAATAGAATTTGAATGTCACCCATAAAGAAGTTTTCTGACGTCAAACAATCCTTGAGCGTTTTCAGAACTACTAATTTTGGTAAGAGAGTCCTTCCTCAACAGAAGCATGCTTTGCTGAACACTTTCCACACAGGTGGAATAGTCGCGTCTGCTGCGCCGTGATTGATGCAACAAAGTAACAACCTTTCGCTTGAGGGAGTTGTACGCTTTCAGACGAGTTCAACTTACAAAGTTAAGCCAACCATTCGATTTTCACAGTTGCTTGCCCGCCGGGGTCGTACAGCAAACAAGGCAGCGCAAAGTGCTCACAATGCCCAGTAGGCAGGTACCAACCAGCATATGGTGCCGTGGATTGTATCGATTGCCCAGCCCGTGAATTCACCCTCTGGTCCGGTGCGGTCTCCGTTGAAGAGTGCCAAGGTAATTTCGTCTGTAAGATCTTCAGTGGCAAAGTAATTCTGTCAATGAACTTATTATCATCTATTTTAATTAAATATAAGACAGGGTTTTTGAGGGGAGGGGATAATGCTAGGCATTTTCTAAGATTGTTAACTTTTGGCGAACAAGTCATCCAAAATTTAGCTCAGGTTTTATTTTAGTGCGCAGCGGCTTTCGAGTTAAAAACGACCTTTTGGACCATGGCTGCACAATGTTTGAGTGTTATGTCGTGGAATATAATCGAGGAAACTATTTGGAAAATAACAATATTTTGGCTATTTTAAAATGTTTGAGATATTTCAAAGTTGCAAAGTAACTAAACAATTATCTATTATTCATTGCTTTTAAGAACTTTTTGTCCTCGGAATACCCTACGTTTCAAGTTTTTGGAGGTCGGTGGTGCTAAACTCAAAATACACATTAAGTAGAGTTTGAACCTCGGTTCGACCAAATCAAATTTGGGATGCCCAAATATGGACCAATCAAATCACGGATACCACTTTTTGTTGGACATATCAGGACAAAATGATCATATCATTTCCCTGATCATTTTTTTTGCAACCTTTGAACAGTGAAGACTGTCCTTCTGTGGTCTTTGATGGGAGTGTTCGGTCTGATGGCGCTGTCTGGCCTGATAGTGTTGGTCATACTGTACAGGTGGGATCTCTATCGATTTGATTATCAAATTTCTCTATCAGGGATATAGTCTTACCAAAACAGTTGACAACTAGTTTTGTTTGTATGGGACCCCGTACACATTGCAACTTAGATGAACAGTTGTTTTTGAATTTGAACAGTAAATAATGAAATACATGTATGATATGAAAGTATGCGTAGTTAAGGAACACCCAGCGGTTCGAGGTGAAACATACGACGATGCTATAATATTGGAGTGATCTTGAAATAGGCCCATATACTGAAATGTACAATCCACCAAGCGCGGGAGGGAAAACTCAGGGGGGGGGACAACTGGAAAGATTCCAGTTGAGCTTTGAAATATATTCCTTTGCAAAGTTTGTCAACTCTGTCAGTTGATCAAGACTTAGATTTTGCGAACTTGTCCAACTGTTTTCAGTTACAGATCTTCATTAGAAGGACCGGATTGAACAGGTTCAGGGGCCGCAAATATTTAGCACACTTGGTACTCCAGTGTAAGGGCATCGCTGCCAATTTCGCTTGACGACTGTCATCATGCGGGTGACAGTGTCACTCAAAGTGACATTTCCATGTCATTTATTATTTTTGTATTCTGTAGGAGGACTTGTGTGTGTGGGTGTATGTGTACCGAAGTGAATACGTCGCGCGCACAATTAGTGTGTAAAAGGCATTAGCGCGAGAACCAGCGCGTGAACCAACACGCGCGCGTACTCCATTAGTTTGCATTGCCTTTCTGGTTTACAGTGACGTCACTCTTGGGTACTCTATAGAATACCGAAGTGAATACGTCACGAGCACAATTCTGTGTGTAAAAGGCATTACGGCGAGAACCAGCGCGTGAACCAACACGCGCGCGTACTCCATTCGTTTGCACTGCACTTTCTGGTTCACTGTGACGTCACACTGCGGTACTCTTAGGGGAGTGGTGGGTGAAACATTCGCAGGTCATCCTCCAAAATGTTTGGATCGTTCCCAACCAATACCTGGGTGCAAGGGGAGTGGGGTAGCTGGGATAAGGTCATGAGAGAATGCAACTCTGGCTACTATCCGCTCCGAGCGTAACAAAAGAGGGCGTGTTTTTTTGGTACTCACCGCACATAGGCGCGCCATGAGGCGGGCAAGTATTTGCACGTTTGGCGCGGAGCACGCTGAGTACGCGTAACTAATTTATACTGGCTGGCGTATCCGGTTCGTAAGTGACTTCACAAAGTCGGATGCGCCACGATTTGCAGGCTCTCATTGGACAATCGCTGAAGTTGCGCGTTAACTTCCGGTCCATGGTTCCATGTAAACGGCGATCAATGCATGTAACCGTATGTGCAGTGCACGTGTGCAGTGGGCGTGGTTTAAACTGAAGTGACGTCACACTTACGAACCGGATGGTCTTTGCGTACACGCAGAACGCGTGCAAGAATCCGCTTGTAGTCACCTGTCGTTATTTCGCCGATTAGGGGTGCACTTAAACTCGGGCCGGACACATCACCAGAGCAAGGGAAAGGCTGTCTTGATCCACACTCACTTAGTCTGAACGTCGACATTATAAGGACATGAGAAGAACTGACTGTGCTGTGCTCACTGACTCATTTTCTCCATCTGAATCTTTTTCTGACAGATTCGGGAAGCGCTTACATAAGGCCGAGGGTCAGGGTGCCACTGAGGTTGCGACCGTGGCCAAGCAATCGGACACCAAGGCAATGAAAGATGTCGCTAAGAAACCGGCTCGTAAAGTGACCAAGTCAAAGAAGTATTCGTTGATATCTAACATCTCTAGTCCTGCCCTCCAGAGTGAGCTAGAATCACTATTAGAATCCAGCGGTAAAGACGACAGTGATGTAGAGTCGCAACAAGAGGGCGCAGCAACAATTTTTCGCCAGACTGGTCGTCCAGAAGAAGTTCCCGATGGCACAAAATACGAATTGCAGGAGCAAGATACGAGCCTGCATCACGCGGTGCAGAAGGGCAATATTGACAAGACCGGCGGTGCAACGAACCAAAATAACACAACAATCTCTCAACTTCCAGGCAACTTTGAGCTTGTTTATCAGCGGCAAAAAGAGCCGTGTGATCAGCTCTCTCGTTCGCAAGTGGCCACTGAGCATGGCAGGAATGAATGGCAACGTTCAGCACACCCATCTTTCCACGATTCGTTTAGGGACAAAACACTCCAAGAATCTGCAATGCCACACACTGATTCATATTCAAATGCGAATGTCTCTTCCGAGAAGCCATCTCACACGCGAATGAGTTTGACCAAACTGCCCCTCGAAACGCAGCTTGATTTCCTGTCTCAGCGAGCGTTTACACCGAGGACTGGAGAAGCTCACTTTACTCATAAACATTCTTCTCGACAGACTAACATTATATCCCCCAACTCACCACCAAATCCTCATACTTCATTTCCATCTCATCGGCAATTCACACTCCAAGACAGCTTCCAGATGGAGACATACCCGTCAACCACTCTCAGTGATCATCCCGATATCAATTTTAGACCATCTGATATTCAAAGACAGACCTCTGTAGCAAGCCCCTCTCAGGTCCCTACAGCGAGCCGTGGAAGTAGCACTTTACCACCAAGAAGGAGAGAACCGTCATTTGGTTCTGCCAGCCCCGATTCTCCAGCGAGTAGCCGTTCCAGCAGTAACTCTGACCTCACACGATCCTCTGCTGTGCTCGCTGATTTCTCCGATGAGATATATTCGGAGACTGAAATCGGGACCTACATTGTCGAAGGAGACCACCTTCCACCGGAAGAGGAAAGTCGCCGATCCTCACCGATTCTTCATCCAAATTTGTCTCCAGGAAGAAGCTCCGTTGCGGCACTGATTGCGTCTTATCACGCGTTATCTCAAAGAGGTCCAAGTCATACTCCTTCACAGGTTGATCGAATTTTAGATCTATCTAGTGCTGCAAGTTCTAGCCCTAGCTCATCAAAAACAACTTCACTGACCGGAAAACACGACACAGATGTCAACAGAGTGGTCTCTGAGAGCGCTACCCGGATTACATACTCCGGAGAGCAGATTTTGCCAAGCATATCTAGACATAGAGCTCTACCACATCATTTACAGCCTGCGACCTCTGGGATAGTTGGTGCAACCCCAGTACCCTCCCCTCCAAGAACTCCGCAAAGAGAACAGTCGAAAATTTTCACTCCCGCTATTTCATCTGCTACGGCTACGCCAATTGATAGTCCCCCAATGTCTCCTACGACTGTTACAAGAGACCTTGATCAGACTGTAAGTGAGTACACTCAAAGAGCAACATCACCTCGAGATCAGCTCACAATTCCCCCTTCCCCTCCAAGAATGCCTCCAGAGAGCCTGGCAAGAGCTTCCACTCCTTCTCAAACTAAGGAACTTTCTTCCTCACTATCCTTACAGGAAAGCAGGTATACCCCTCAAAGACCCCCGTCACCCGTACGTGCTCCATCGATACAACTCCCTCAGATATCTCCCAAGGAGTCGTTGATGACCAGGAGGTCCTCACTCATGACAACCCCGTCAGGTAGACCAGTGAACCCCTTCAAACTGCAACGACTTAGAAGGCAGTCTTTAGAAGGGCAAAACTCCTCACACCTCACCTCCACATTATCTGCAGCGCCTCACTTTGAAAGTTCGTCCTCGGTTCTACCTCGGCATCAGTTGGACACACCACTTGTAGCACCTCATAGTGTTGTATCTTCCTCTGCAACCCACTCAACTAATGTTGTTTCTTCAATAAATAGGATTCCTTCTGAGAATTTAGCACCTCCTTCCATTCCAGCTCCTCCTCCGATGACGCCATCCACAATCGCTCCTCCTTCCCAAACACCAGCGATGCCCCCACCTCCCGCTCATTTAGCTCCTTCTACCAGCCCCACCCATCCAGTCAGCGCACCTCCTCCTCACTCCGGCGGTGTCCTCCCTCCCTCACCTCCGCCTCCCATCAGTGCTTTGCCACCACCAGGAGGACCTCCGTTAGCCCCACCTCTCTCAACGGCCCTACCCACCGCGACTACTGCTGCAACTGCGGATACAGATGCGGAGTCTCCCGCGAGCCAGTCGAGTGCCCCTCCACACCCCGTGGCAGCTCTAATCGATCAGGAATTTGAGGGCGAGAAAGGCCCCAAGTCCCTCACGTCCGAACCGGTGAAGGGGTGGTCCGGGGAAAACATTTCTGCAAGTACGCCGACGACAGCGGTACTGGGGAGTGTATCGACGCCCCCAGCTGGTACCGTACCTGCCCCGCCACCTCCTCCACCCCCACCGCCTTTGCTTGAAGATTGAAATTTACTATGATAAAGTCAGTTGAAGACGTACAATTTGAGACCCAAAGCGTAATATCTATCTTGTTGAAGTGAGGATTTAATCGTCATGTGATGTAATGATTGCATTTTTATTACATCATAACAAATGAAATTGCCTTCAAGGCAGGACTTTTATGAAGAGAATTTCTTTTCTTTTGTAGACGCTCGCATAACATCAACAATAATTAAAGAGAAAAGCCTTCTTATCAAAAATTGCATTTTTTCACATGTTGATGAATCTTTCCCCACAAACAAAGACACGTTTCACTGAAACCAGGGCCCAGGATTTCTGTCAATGAATAGATAAAACTGACCATGTTAACATAACATATTCAAATTTTGATGAACAAAAAACAGTAGTTATGATTACCAAAAATAAAACTTGCACGGAATGGGTCACCACATTAATGCTATCAGAAAATTGCCTTGTACGTATAGCCCTCGCAATGATAAGAACTGATTAAAAGAAACCCAAAATGAGTTCTCCGACATTACCTACGGATTAAAGACACCTCCTTATTTCTCTTTACTGCACCTTTAAAAGTTGGGTTAAACCATTCAAATTTAAGTCACTGAACTTAAGACGTAACTACATAAAAGAACAATGCCCCAAACCAGCTATGCGTATCAGGCCTTTATGGCTAAAAAAATCAATGTATGGATTTAAAAAGAGAGAATTATAAAAAGTCTTAGACCAGAAAAATGGCACACGATTACGAAATGTCTGTGGCACGAACGCTCTCCCTTTCATCAACAGCTATTGACCATTACCATTATGAATTCCCGACCTAATTGAATGGTCAGCAAAGTGGTCAGTGGGCCACACGAATCTCTTTCCCAGACCACGCTGAGCGTCACGAACAGAGCGGAAACATCAAACAACACCTGGGCAACCTGTCCGCGTGTGTGGTGAGGGCGTAAATCTTCAAACATTCGAGAATTCAAAGGGAAAGAAAAGAGAAACTCCGAGCGAGGCCTTGACTACTCGGCAGTTTACGCCGTCTTGATGCACGTTTTAACGGCTAGTTGCAGCCGGTTTTAATATGTCACGTTCGTGCTGCGTCGGAATGTTATTTACTTGGGTCCAGTCGCAAAGTGTGGGATGTGTTGTTATGCAAGTGTGGGCGGCCGTCTCGGAGTGTGATCAATGCTGCGATTCGTTCAGAGTTGAAAGAGACTTTCAAGACTGTGGGCAGATTTTGCTCAGACATTGGTACGAGCCTTACTGGAATTCCACTCACTTTTCCGTGCGTGCGTTTGAATCTTAATACAGTAAACCCAATAGGTGTTCCAAGCATTGAAACTTCCACTTGCTCCCCGCCGCTTAAATTTCTATCTAGGCACACCACTTTCAAATTAATCTCTTTTTATTGATGACCTTGTTATTTAAATGGATTAGTAAATTTGTACTGAAGTGCATTCTCATCTTTCTGTGCATGAAGGCGTCAGGTGGTTCATTCTCAAATATCAGCCATGACATATTTACATAATGGGTCAAGGCCCCTTTAATGGTAGTCACAGATAAGTTACTAATGAAGTGTTTGGTCATTCACGAAGAGGGTTCTGAATGTTTGAAATCCACAAAGAATTAATCTAAACATGAACAGCACCATCCTTTGCTGTTTCGATCTTTTCTTTTTTCCTGTGTCTGCTTTGCTGATTGACTCTGCTGTACCAAGGTTGATGTCATAGCTTTCTTGACCACGCAACTCTATGCTCAGGATTATCCTCCTTGGCTAAAAGCACTCACTCAGAAAATTTATGATAGCTCTATGAAGCACAGAATCCTTAATTTCGGGGTGCATGAATGCACAGAAGCTGAACTTTCTTCCTCACCAGTGAAAATGCACTACATGTAGTCGCCAGCCTAGATTTTTTTAGCTATTCTAAACAGAGATTCTTTGGTTAATAGGGTAATCAAAGCTATATTGGACCCCGTTCCGTACCATTACATGTCGTTTCGTTCTGTTCGGGTCTGCCCTATCCTGCCGTTTGCAGTACTTTCCTTGTATAATTTTTTTCCCTTCTATATCCCTTCTCTGGGATGTTCTCCTCGGCTTTGCGCAGGTTGCTCTGATGTTTACTGTTCATTTCGGCCCTTCCTACTTCTTCTCCGCCCCGCCCCCCACTCGGCTTAGCTCTGCTCGATTTATACCCTACTTTATGCCTCAGCTCGCCAAGTCACATTGTTTTTTTTTAACATTGCAGAGGCAGAGGGCTGGAAACTTGAGAAAACACCTCAGTCCCCCCACCCCCCAAAAACAGGAAAATCTGCGCTCTTGTCTTAATTCAAGCACCATAATTTAGAATGATGTTGAATATGACATTAATGATGAAAAGTGTTGGGTAAAGTTGCCTTTGATAGCAAATGCAGCCTAGCCATATTTGATAAAATATGGAACCTTTGAAGTTTCCCTTTGTCGGTGTCTGGCCCTCCACTTGCCATTTATTGCCTCAAAATCTCCTTACCTTTTTCCTCAGCACCAGTAGGCAAACACGAATCATGAAAGTCGTCACTTTGCTGTTTCCAATATCAGTGGATCATCGGCCAAGTCCCATTCATTTCCACCGAGTATACAGTATCCCAAGCACTGTAAAATAACACTAAATTGAAGAATAAACACTTCTCAAAGCATTGAGAGCAAAGCAAAATATGAAAGCGAGTGGTGCTAACACGGGGTTTCAATCTATTCTGTATAGCGACTGGCCCTTTTTACGAGAGGCATGTGGCGGTGCCCGGCTGAAACACTACCGTGTTGAGTGTCACAGGGACCCGTCGTAAACACGGCAATGAGCCCGCTTGCCCGTGGTATACGAGCCATAATATTGCGCCATCGTTTCGGTTAAGAGGGCGATTTTTGCGGCCATTCCCCCAACGTGCACTCTTGTCTTGTTAGTGGTTTGAATACACCTACTTAGTCGCATTTTCCGTTCTTAGAACGTGAAAAAATGACTCTTTGTAAAGCTCATATTTCTCATTGGAGCTCAATTTATTTGGACATGAATAACTATACCACCGCTAAACTTCTCCAATGGAGAGTGGATTGCATGTTAACAGGGGTCAGCCTTGTCGTGAGTGCTGTCAACTGAGGTTTAAAATTGAAAACCACTTATTGCTCCAAAGATTTAACATGAAATCCGAAACCGTGATGCAAGTAATTTTTCTCAGCCTGATTTACTTTAAATTACTCCAACTCCAAGACTAAAGCTGTTTCTTGCGGCATTAGCCTACAGCGCTTCTTTGTATTTTTGATTCAATGATTCGGTGGGCTGAAATATCCTAGAAGTGGACGCATACTATCTCGATGTCTAAAATACAGTCAAATTATTGAGGTTTAGATTCGGCAACAGTGGTAGAACAGCTAAGTTATACAGTTAGTCTGACGGGTCCAATCGGAGTTTTACCGGCTTGTAAGTAAAAGTGAACCATATCGAGTCCTTTGCTCATTTCAATATGTAAATGAGGCAGGTGATGTCCGTGTCGCAGCTCAGGCTGCGCCGTTTACGGGGCACGGTGTCGTTTGCACTTTGTGTCCGTCCACAAGACTATAAAGTTGCGCAAAACGATGGCCGTTAACCGCTCGTCGACACCTTGACAATATGCTTGGTTGCCAAAGACTACTGCCGGACAACCTAGCGTTGAAACCTAGGGACCATTAGCCCGTGTTAAATGGAGCTAAGTATGACCTGATTTGAGTAAAAAAGAACAAAAAATAGTCTTGACCAGTTAATGAACCAGCAGTGTTTTTTGACATTTGAGTTCGAGTCTTATTTAATCTCATGTAAGTTGTGTGCCCCGAAAGACGTGCCCAACTTCCACAACTTCGAGGTTAAGTCCTTGTTCGGTTGGCCTTTACTCACTTGCTTCTACAGCTCGCTTCTTTCCACATGTTTTATGATCTATTTTGCAACTCTTCGACGAGGACGACACCATCAAGCGATTTAGCCATGGAGAACGGCCCGCAGGCATTCGGCGGCAAACCGTGCGCACTGGCCACGCCAACCGGCTCAGCCAGCTACTCCACCACTCGGGCAGCTGCCGGCAGCGGGTTCATGCAGGTACCAGGGCCGGCGGTGGACCGCGGGCCGTCGACCCCAACCTCCCACCTCCACCATCCGCCGGCCCCAGGGCCAGGAGGCTTCGCCTACGTCAACACTCGCGCCGACTGTCGGTTCGTCCAGCCGGGGGCTGCTTCGGCGCCGTCCACCTACGACGAACAGTACAAAAGTTACCGGTCGGCGTCAGCGCTCTCCTTTAACAGCATGGAGCTGTCGGCGGGACACGAAGCGGGTCATCATCGGATGGACTTTGGGGGGCCTATGAGGTATTCAGGCTCCATGGGCGGTGCAACTGCAGCAGCTGTCATGTATGGCGCTGCAGCGAGCAATCACCAGGCTACACAACAGCATCTCTCGTGTCTCAACTATCCAAGCTGTGCTAATCCTACGGGCTATCCCTTTGGTATCTCTGGTAAGCATTCATGCACACATGAATTGTTATTATTTCGTATTATTTCCTAATGCATTACAGTACTAGTCAATATTTTGAACTGTTTCTCCATATATGAGTAAAGAAACTGATGTCTTGAAGGTTGAATAATACGTTTTCTAAATCTCAGAAATAGGCCATTTCCACCACTAAAGACAAATTATTTTAATATGTTTTCGATACCTGGGTAAAATTTTCTTCTTTAAAATCAAGAACAGATATACCAGCTCAGAGCAACGAACGATATTAATTTAGCTTTGACTTTGAGGAGATGTTAATTTTTCATGGTTTTGCATCTACAACGGCGTATATCCTCGGTGCCTTCTCAGTGCGGTCCACAAGTATAAAAAAAAAGGAAATTACAAGCTTGCCTGAGTGGGATTCGAACCTACAACTTCTTCGATACTAGTGCAGAAGACGTCTAGCCCACTCAACCTCATTTGCCACGATGGGGTGGCCGGTTTAAATCCCATACAACAGTAGCACTGACGCACATCAATTTTGCCAACTTCATTTTAAAGAATCGTTTTCCCGGTCGTGATCGCTTATTCTGCAACGACGTTAGTACAACAACAGGTCTATTTCTGAAGGGAAAAATAAAGTAATTTTCAAGCTTGAGCTGTAAAAACATTTGTCCTTCAAGAAAGGGATGTAAACACTACTTAAAAGTTTAATCAAGCTCATTCAAGGTCATTGTAGCACTGGCGAAGTTATACATCAAGTTTCCACACCAAAGTATATTGATCGCGCAAGTTTCGGACAAATGCTTTGTGAAAACAGCACAAGTGACAATGAGTCTTGAATGGAACAAAGCTCTATTTTTCACGTGTCACTGCATGTTTTCATCGTTTCATAGTTAAACTTATAATTCTATTCAGGAACAGAAAGGATTAGCAGACGGAGTGGAAAGCAACAATCCCAAAGAGACACCAGTTACCACTCCGTGATATGCGTATTTTGTTATCTGTCTAGTGATCAATTTGCTCTCAAATAGGCCTAAGGGATGCTAAATGTGCTCACCCAGTTAAGCCTATGAGATCAGGGGCTGCATTACAGAATATGAGTTAAAAAGAAGAAAAAGGGGGCCGAACAAGAAAAAACAAACCCATCCCAAATGATGACTGAATCAATTTACTACATTGAATGATTCAGGGCTTCTGGGATGATTTAGAATAAAGGCTATTAAGGACTGGGCCTAAAACATGGTTAGTTCATAGCTAATGCATATGTAAATAGAGATGAAAGCGACAGGTGTATTTTCTGTCTTTGAGAAAACTCAGCAATGTGGGTGGATGACGTGGTTTGTGTGTTGTGTGACTGCATGAACTAATTTTAAAGCTATCGCAGATTCAGCAGGGTAGGATTTGTTGCGGGAGTAATGAATTCAGTTTTGAGATTTGTTTAAGGACAACGGCTTGATTTGGTCCTTGTATACTAATTACCAGTCTGTGATTTCAAAGAAAAAAAAAGCTATTCAAATACACGACAACCAGTTCAACTGTTACAGGCAGACACAGATCACAGTGAACTAAAGTTGTGAGAGTTCTTTAAAGTTAGTTTTATTAAACCTTCTAATAACAACATGCAGACGTTAAGAAAACATTTTTACTCAATTTGTAAACGGAAAGCAAGGTCTCGTGACTGTTCACCTCTTCCTTATTATCAAATAGTACTTGATTTAGCTATAGTCTGGTCATTGTGATGTTTTCTGAGGTACAATTCACGGAGTTCAAACAATAATCACCCTTCCTGTTCAGGCACGTACTAAGGCCCATTTCTAAAGTTCTTGCAAAACGTTGGCCGAAATAATGCACCGCCGTACACTTATGCCGAAGGTTCGTCAAAGTTTATCCAAAATGAACAAGCGCGGTATTTTCACACTAGTTTTCAAGTACATGTATACTAACATCCAATATTTTTGTCAACTTCTTTTTTCCGTGGTGCATCCGAGATCAATTGACGAAAATGGTCTCCGCGTTAAACAAAACTCCAGGAAAGATTGGCCAAGGGAAGGATCTCCCATGCATGGAAAACGAAACGGAAGCAACCGAGAAGGAATACATTTAGTAACAAAGCACCAGAAACAATGCCAAAGGTTGAAACCAATGATATAATTATGGGCAACCTGAGTGGGAAACGGGATTGGACAGGTGGTCAAAGTTCAATCTCGATGTCATACTTTTATTTCCGTCTAACAAGAACTTCATGGTGCCGCGTTTGCGACCCAAACCAAAATTGTAAAACAAATTTAAAAGTTTGAGAAAGATCTTAGAATGTTTCAATTTTCACTAAACAGACTAAACAGGATATCAGTATAGGTGACCGCTAACATGCTTGTGCGGTATCAATTACACATTTTTTTCTTTTGAAATTTTAAAACTGACCAAAACTGTAACTGTAACTCGATCATAATTTAACTCCGACACTTCAAAGTGCAAACATTTACAGAAATTGACGATGCCTTTGAAAAAGATTGACAACTGGAAAAAAGGCAGTCAAGAGTTATTATTTACATTCATTGGGTTTATATTTACTCTTGTTTAACTTGAGCACTTCCTCATTTCAACTTTACAGAGAGAGATTTATAATTCCCCTATCGACCACTTTCCTTTCAATCTCATTTATGACTGCTCACACATTTTGGTCTAGCACAGTACTAACTTCAACATGTTGCAGAAGAAACTCCTGAGGAGCCGTTTTCTGAATTCTTGACCAAACACAAAGCTTGTGGCAACATCTAATTACTAATACTAATTGCTAATCAGAAAATGTGTACCCTGATGTATTGTGTAATGGTAAAATTCCAGTGCATGCCGACCTTTTCGGTTCGAGGACTTTTTAGTGATATGTTTTTGGTTGATTTAGATTTTGACATGTTTGTTTATTCATTGTTTTGTGTTTGTTGGTTTATTTTTTAAGAGCCTTCTGTTTACACCATAATACAAACAGCCTTTGAACTCACGCCATCTGATGAGAAGATCTTTGTACCAACAAATACGAAGGGTTGTGGTGAAAAGTTAAAGGGGCTGAAATCATGATGTACTTAGCGTTGCAACACAAGTGATAAAAATGACTTTGGAAGCTTATAGTTTCAGGAATACAATCTAATGACATAAAAGTAAACCAACTTGTCATCACGATTCCAAGTATTGTCATCTTTTATCTAGGGGAACAAATCGGCAGTATTTCCGAATATATGTTTTCTAGAAACTGCACCAACTTTCGGTGATGTTTTTCATCTTTTACTCTTACATATCAAAAGACAATGAAACAAAACAGGCGCAATAAAAAGTTTTTAAAACATGCCCCTCTCCCGAGGAATACAGCTACCAGAATATTTGAGTAAGTTAGAAAATTTGAATAAATATGAATTATCCTTGAAAGAATCACCAATTCTGGCAATGCAGATGGGCCAAATATAGAGCCTACATTCCGTACCGATTCAGGTACAATGGAAACTAATACATTCATTTTTCTAACTGTTCATTACAATGAGATTTAAAGCAATAATTTGATCCAGCCGGAGGTTACAACTTGCACGGAGTGAAAAGTGACTCCCGGCTCCTAGTGTTCATGCCAGACCGTTGTGACGGTGCAGTGGTATTGTTTTTATAGATTATAAAAATGACACATTATGCCAATGTAATGTTTCTGAAATACAATATCGACAATTTACATTGTCCGTGATGATTATTATATAACTACAGGGCTAGTAACTCAAAAATCGAGTGACGTTTTAATGGAACTCAACGTCCTTGTGAAATTGCCCATTCTTCCAGCAACCGTCGTGGCAAGTGAATTGGTTTAGCACATGTCGCCTTCTTGTCACGCGCACTGAACGTTTCTTATTGAGGGATTTCATACTGTGGCGTACCAGTAACTAGGGTGGAATTTCTGGGGGGGGGGAAACCTGGAGGTGGAATATCGTGTCAAGGCACTGAAAGAAAATTAAATTTGGCTTGTATCTCGGTTGTGTACGTTTCGAGATCATGGGGGGGGGGCTACAGGGACACGTACTTCAGTCGGCGGCAGGACCTGTTTCCCCGTATAGTTACACCAATGACTTTATGTGTAATTTGAATGATTGTTTTAGACAGGCGTAAGTTCAATTCTACTTAATCATTGCACTTGTTCAATGCTACCTTTCTACTTACAGACGAATAATATTAACATAGGACCTTCCACATTCAAAATGTCGAGGCTGATGGAAAAAGATGGGTGGATCCGCCCCGAAATTTTCTCCGAGGTCTTCACGATACATTTCTGTGTCGATCGCACCTTCAACCAATTAAGCACTCATGTCTTAGTATCATGTTGACGCCATTTCAATGACAATGGGACTTAGTCCCTGCCAATTTCTTTAAGAGACAGATCAAGCAAAAGATGTTAACTGTTGCCAGTGACATGTTCAAATGGGACCTGGCTGACTCTCGTGAGACCGTCAAATCAAGAATATGGTCATCATAACAACAAAACTTGTGACAAACTGATCTAAAAATTCGCATATGAACTTATAGTGAATGTCTTTATTTGCACATACCAAATTTCATAAAGATCAGATGTGACATTGCCCGAAACAAACCGGCTTTTTGGGAGTTAAAATGAAAAATCTGTGCAACTACTGAAAATTATAGCCATGTGAGTTCAGAACACCAAAGAAAAACTGGTTAAAATTTCACAATCGTGGTCATTATTCTATCGTTGCTTTATAAGTGCCTACTTTGACGTAAACATTCTGAGGACAGTAATAATAAAAGTTGCTCATACCGCTCATTTTTGCGAAAATTTCGTTGCTGAAACTTGGGCAAATGGCTTCGAATGGCTTTTTAAACTTGCCTTTACGTGACTGTCACTGTCAAGTGTTAGAGTGCGCTGAACTAAACGGCCCACTGACGTCGTCTGGTGATAGCCGTTTGTCTGGAAAAGAAATCAGAACAGTGATAATATGACCGGTCTTATTACATCCATGTCTATAATATTACTTGGAATACGACCTTTGGGCTGACCTACAGATGAACTTGGCGCGTGGGTTCGCTAGTGCACAACAACGTGGACACAAACAGGCTCATCAAGATTTACGAAAAAAAAGAAGAGATGAAATGATTTTAAAAGCATTTCTTAAAACAACAGAGAGAAATATACATGCCTGAAGAACAGTAATCGGAAACTAGGTAGACTTATTTTCTAGACCACTATTAAAGTAAATTGGTTGCTGTATTTGTCCTCAGGCCGTTTTGGGCATTTGTTTAACCGATTATTCTGATTTTAACGAAATCGCTGTTTGTCAGAAAGAACCGTCTAGAAACAAATAAACCGAGGTGAACCGAACCAGTTCGTAAAACTTTTTGGGGGAAGGAAAACAAATTTGATAAAAGTATACTTGAAAGCGTTCATTTTAAATCTCCATATCTTTTTGAATTTGGTGTCATTTGGTGTAAGAAGAATCTTTCCTTGAGGTTTGAATTGTTTCAATGGAAATATATTTCCAAGACGTTTTTATTAGCCTTGAATCTTATTTGAATTCACAGCTATTTTCAGATTCATTCATTTCCAATTTCCAAGTGATAAATTTCGATTTCATACTTCGAACGCATACAAATCCGTTCAAGCAAATACGTTTGAAGTTACTATAGTCTTAATGAAATCCATAACCTTAGTTTCAGAAATTCCCACAATCCATAAAAAACATGTTTATCATAATAATACAATGAATACTTCTGCATGGTATATGAACAAAAAAAGAGATCCCCAAGGAGCGCCAAGGTGTTTATTCCAATCTCGTTGCTATGATGCGATCGTCCCCCCAGCTTTTCAGTTGTTCCCGCGTGTTTGCAGGTCGATCGTCGGCAACTGTTCCCAAGGACTTGCACCACCAAACAACCTAAACGGCACGTTCATGTAAATTGGGTTATGTAATGTTGTTTTGTTCCTGTCGTTATTCGGTGTCTATTAATAAACACAAAACAGTGATTTATCACAATTTAGAAACCAGTTACTGAGCCGTTCGAAGAATTGGCATGGGGGGTTGAATAATTTGACGGACAGCTGAAAATATTTCCGTGTGCATCCTGGCCCAGTAGAGAGACAGAAAATGGAAAATTGAAGGTATATCCTTGGCATTAACAATAGACTGTTGGAGTGCCTCTCTTTACATCGAAATTAAAGGCGATTTACAGAAACAACTGAACTATAAAATGCCAGTTTCTTTCATAATAATCTGTGTATTTCGAAGAGGATTTTCCCTTCTTCGCCATCAAACATAGAAAGTATTTGAACAGGGATGTAGCGAAAGTTTAAACCACAGGACTGAATGTTTCAAAGAACAAAAACAGTCAACAAAATGTAAAACTTGAAACACAACAACAAATGGAAACCGAGTTGAACCATTTATTTGAAATCATTTTGATTTGAAACAGACAATCTCGGCATAGGATCAATATTAACCGAATGTTTCCTTTTCTGGATGAGAGCAGTGAATAGTTTCGGCCAAATTTCAAGTCACATAAAACAATTTTGGGGTCCTCGTTAAATTCCTGGCGTGGCAGAGAAAAGAGGCATGGACGTCTAGCGGGCCGAAGGCTTAAGAAGGCCGTGGCGATACTTTAAATGCAGCGTCCTGGCATCCTGCCAAACTTTCCCAAACCACTGTTTGTCAGAAGGACGCCATCTATGGTATCTTTGACCTATTATCTTCAGCTGTTGGTGAGAGTTGTCATCAGTGAAGGATATGTCTCGTTATCATTGACATCTTAAGTGCACATGACGGAACAAGCTCAGCCTGCAAGTCGAAAAGAGTCTTCGTCTTAATATGGACTTTGCTTGGAAGAAACAGCCAGCACAAAATCGATAAAATCTTGCATCGGGACAACTGATGAAATTATTGAGTAATTACTACTCCAGGACATTGATACTTTTAAATGTCTTGGCTTAAATTCTTTTGGGTCGACCCTATGTGAGACACTCCATCTTCTCATCCTAACCTGATACCAATTTGTTTCTGGAGGATTACATTCTAAAGGAGTTACTCCAAAATACGTTTCACAAACCTCTGTAAAAATTAAATCCGTCAAGAACAACAATTTGTCTCTATCGTCAAAGATGCGCATTTTTTTTAATCTTTCAAGGAAACTCGATTTCGCCAGAGTATACTTCCATTGACAAAAGAAACCAAAGAGACGTAGAGTACACAATTTAATGTTGAAGACTTGTAGTGACAATGGACATGTGAGGGTTGGTTCCAAAGGCCAAGATCTGTTTCGATTGTGGAATAATGAAGAGGACAATTCCGAAAGTACTTGGACGCCCTCATTCGGGCCATCTGATGTTTAGGGAACAAAATCAATCTCCATCTTTATGGGGGGGGGTGGAAAAGACTTTATTTTTTCCAGAGAGCTGTTGCTCAGGGGTAAATTTTGATCGGTTGTGCGAGTGGGGATATGGCAAGTCGCTTGAAGCCGGGCTATTTTCGAGAGCTTCTGCGCAGAAGGATCAGCAGACATCAAACTTGTTGGCACAGGATACATAAAAAGTGTTACAACGACAGCGAACATCCACGAGCCAAGCTTGTGTCATCTGAAACAACTGTATGTCCGTACCGGACATGCTCTGAAAAAAGCTAGCGTTGCAAGAATCACTCCTTAAAACCATCCGGTTGTCTGTGATCTGTCCGTCCAACTTAAGGGGTCAACTAAGGGTCTTCTTGGGGGTGGGGGTACTTCGGGGAGATTTTTTAGGTGGAAAATGGAAATTGGGCATTTCCACGGCGTCGTCGTAAATGCATCAGTCGAGTTGCTCGTGCTTGGGCGATCCCACTTAACGAGGTACCCGGTTGACAGCAAAATGACGGGTGGTCGATTGCTGTGAATTTCACAGGGTGTTCTCAATCGCAGAATGTTTCAGTTGAGCTGTTTCCTTGATCTAGATTGATATCAGTGCGAAGACAAGCGGATTAAAAAGGTCCAAAATATTTCTAAGAACAGGAATGTAAAGAGTTCAAAGACATTTGCCTTTCCACGAAAAAGGTTTAAGTGATTGTACATGTACTTTTTAATGTGAGAATTAGTTTGCCTTTCAATACACCCGTACCAAGAACCGCTCAAGGTTCATTTCTCAGAGATTTTTATTGTAGCTACAGTATTTTGCATTGAGCATATGTTGGTATACAACATTTTTGTCCATTTAAGCTTCGTTTAATCCTGTCAACTTCATACATTTACTGTTGAATAAATTTGAAAACATAGGCCTACTGTATACCATTTCCCTTGCAACAAATAACCAACGAAAAATCAACTCAGTTTTTTCACTCAGTTTCCGGCACGGTGTTTTGTCCAATTTTAGTTACAGCATTGTTTAATTTTAAGATTCTTGAAAAAAGGGTCTGCAAAACCTGGCGGTCCCAACTACACGCTCGGTACAAATGTAAAAAAATGAAATGTTTTATCACAAGCGTAGTTTACGCCGTTGTGTAATCAATGACTTTAGCGTGCAGTCAGAGGCAGGTGATTAATCTGCATTGCCGCGTTTCCCTCCCCCTGGTAAGTGCTCATTATTTCTCGTGTCGTACTTTTCACCGTGTAGGAACGGAAGGCCCGCCACCCGGCTGGATGTTCACGCTAGCCGCCCTCCCCAGGCGCACCAAGCGTCGCCCCTACTCCAAGATGACCATTTTCGAGCTGGAGAAGGAGTTCCAGGCTCACCAATACCTGACCAGGGACAGGAGAGCTAGACTAGCCCAGTCCCTCAGCTTGACCGAGCGCCAGGTCAAGATCTGGTTTCAGAACCGCCGGATGAAACAGAAGAAGGTGAACGAGAAGGAGAAAAGCAAGGGGTCCGGGAAAGCCGAGAGGAAAAACGATTAAGGAAATGACGTCAGAATGAGGTCATGCGTCACGTGGCGTCCTGTCTGAAACCACTTCTCAGTCGCTTTCTGATGGCTTGTTCTTATGTTCTTCCCACGAGCACCATTTCGTGCTCATTCTGAATGAGCCAGTCTACTCTCTAGGCGGTTCGTCCCTTAAGAGGGTACAGTGTTTGCATTCTAACCTCTTATAATAATAATACGAGACTATCTATGATGTGTTCCGTAGCAACCCGTACGTGTGCGTTTCATCGGCGCTTGCGTACCTATTTATTTCTTGCCGGAATATAAAAAGGAAATCAAGCAGGAATTGCCTAAAAGTGCCGATATATAAATGGCATAGACCAACAATAATAACCGTGAAAGTATTTAATCTATCAGTATGGCGTTTAAAACCAAGTTATTCAAGATTTGGTACACGTTATAAAGATTGGGTTATGAAAGATGAGTACAATTGGATTCCACAACTGATGGTGAATTTATTTGGACGAATTTATGCAGTAGTTGTGAGCTACTTGATCAGACTTGTGGTTTTTAAACCAACGGGATTGCAAACCAAAGCTGCTAAGTGTTTTACTGTGTAGGTTAGGTACGGCGTGGTTTGGTATAGGATAGATGGGTAACCCCTGGCACGTCAAATAAAACGTAATCTGGGTCAGATTAACTCGACCAAAGATTTTTCCATAGCAATCAGCGGTTTCTAAATTTATTCACTTGAAGTTGACTCTTAATTGAGTAATGAAAGTGAGCTCCATGAATGAAAAGTGTTGATGTTTAGGAGTGTGAAGGTACAAATCCTAAACTTTGCATTAATTTTTGATAACTGACACAAGTCTAAACCAGTCTGTCATAATAATGGCTTGGACTGTTGCCAACAATCAAACCGAGGTTTTATATCAAGTGACCCATGACGTGACCCCTGCATGTGATCTCTCCCACTGTCACATTTGCAGTATCTTGACAGAACTGCAGATTCTTCTTCAATTCCGAGAGTCTAAAAATATTACCAGATATTATCATATATAACGGTCCTATGCATGCAAGTAAACGACTCTGAGTCCAGCAATTGTCTAATATTTTGTCAAACATTTTAACTTATCAACATAATCATATACGCTGACTGAACCTTTTGAAGTCACACGTGTTTTGAAAAATATTCGAATAGTCCTTAGCCATTTCACAAGTCCATGATATTTTTCCATGAACAAGAAAAGAGGCCTCCTGTCTTGCTTTAGTAAATAAAAACTCCAACGTTTACTTCAGACTTGGCAGTGTTGCTTTTAGGTAATTTTCTCGTAAAACCAGTCGAAATTAAGTGGTGTTGCACGATGACACTGAATGAAAATTCCCCACACCTTGTTGTTTAGCTTGAAAGACACCGTAAGGTCAGGACCACAGCGGGCGTCCTCAGACGTCTGGGACAGAGCCGCGCTTAGAGCTGTGACACTTCAGATTGAAAGCAATTTTTGTTCCAAAGTTCTCGGTGCAGAGAAAATGAAAATATCGCAACTTTCACAATCCTCAAATCTATTAACAAAAGCCCTGCAGTATGAGTTCAAGTCTCCAGAGCTCGGTATGAGCGGTGCGGGGCTTCAAACAGATCTTCACAATGAAAATAAATCCCAACATTTCTACCCACATTATTGAGATGCAACACCGGAGAACTAGTAAGTAACTAACAAGTAACTTCAAAGGTTATTTCCAAACAAGTGCATATAAAAACAAACAATGAAAAGGAGTGGGTAGCGCATGTTTTCTATTTCTATTAGGTCAAATGGGCTCGATGGTTAAACTGCTATCAACTTGTTGATTACAGAAGCATCGATGACGAACAAACGGAACCCTTTCTATTCTTCATAATAACATATTCTCACTAGATGAAATCAAGGCCGGTCGAGGTTTATTTACAGTCGAACTGCCTTCAACAAACACTCCCCCATAACAGGCTCCATGGTAGCATTCCGCGGTATCATCCCTCGCACACGCCTGATCTGTCTCTCACAGGGCGCAGCCGATGACGGTCACAGACAGGTATAATCTGGCTCCTGGCCGGCACTGTCTCGCGGGGCTTTTTGATCTTGCCGTTTATGGGGCGGGTAAAGATCGTATAATTCAAGGGGACAGGCTGAGCAGTGTTGTGTGGTGTGGTCGAGACCAGGGTGGAAAAAAAATGTGTCGAAAGGTCATGGGAGGGGCGGAAATAAGAATAACCAGACACGGGTGTTACTTAAACCTCCTTCTAAGTAATACTTTTTAACTCAATATTATGCAGACTCCATAAAGACTAATGAAAGCCATGTTTGATTCAATATTTCGTTCTGAATAAAGAACGAAATATTGAATCAAACATGGCTTTCATTAGTCTTTATGGAGTCTGCATAATATTGAGTTGTCTGAATATTATCAGTGGATCACCTACTAATACTTTTTAATGTCTTATTTTTCGTGTTTCAGTCATCTCCACCCACAAGTACAAAATTTCCTGCAAATTGCAAAAGCAGGATAAACAACATAAATCAGTTAAATTCTGTTAATAAAAATATCTCTGTAACATTATAAATACTAGGACACAACAGTTGATTAATTAAAACTTATATCGGTTCTTAAAGTCTGATCCTACCACAAGTGCACAAGCATACAGGATTAAGTCAGTGTCAGTGTCGGTGGCCTATTAAGTGATATTAACATATGACCTGGTGACGTAATGACAGAATATTTGGCTGTCCTGCGATATTTTTAAAAATTGGCATAGTTTTAAAAATGGGTTTTGGTGTATTCAAACGCGAGCTATAATATTCTTCGAGGGGGTGTCACGTGATAATATTCTTCATGGGGGTGTCACGTGTTATCATATACATCTCGTCAAACCTGGGAACTTTGATAGGCTCAAAGACCAACCGTTTGTTTTCTCTGTGATTTTTGGGTCTTTGTTCATTGAGGGACTTGTTAAAGTGATACATTGAGCTTGGCTGGCGATTGCATTTCTCTAACCAATTTAAAACATCTGTTCAAGTTTTCTATATTTCCCCTCAATATTGGGTATATCGTAAAAAGGGAAATCGGGAATGGAGCCCACTGAATACGACGATATATGCATTGGCTCTATGACCGCAATCGTGGAGTGCACTATTTTGAAATTTAGCCGGCTTTTAAATTGATTCCATCACCCAGCATATCCGTCGCTTGAGTATATGCAGTAAAAGAATCGAAAAGTTTTTTTTTAAAGTTGTAATATTCAGTTCTGAAGTCAAAGTCATGCATAACCGGGACCCGAATTTATAACAGCATTTCGCAGTCGCTGAATCACACGGTTTGTGTTTATTTCACAAGTGGACGAAAATTTACATCCATATGTGAAGTTTCTTTTAGATAAACAGTGGTGTACCGGAAGGTAGCGTCATAATTTATCATCTCACACCTCATTTCAACTATACACCATTAATCATTGTTCCCTCGAATACATGCAATGTGGTGATACTGGCTGAAAACTCCAGGGCTCGACAATGAATTTTTTTTTCGCACAGTAAGTTCTGGCGCGCGACCAGGATGGAGGGAAAAATATCACAGAAGTTGGGGAACCGATTGTCGGAATCGAATGGCAAGCTTTATTCGCCGAGATCAAAAGATGCGGCAATCACCCTCGTAACACCTTTTGACGATCCCATAACCGTGCAACACGCGGCCATAAATTGCTTCAATTCATCAGCAGAGCGTACATCGTAAAAAATAACACAGATGCAAGATCCGCCAAAGGTTTTTTTTTTAGCGTGTTTCTGTCTTTCTTTTATATCATGGCTCGGGTCGATAACTCTGATTGCCCCAGTCAGAGCAATAATATTTTAATATTCCGTGTCCTCAGTTGACCTATGAGGGGTTAAGGCAGCATAAAACCAACTTTAATTGATAATAGTGCGGAATGATTACGCGCCATGCGAGAACTGTGACAATAAACAAACTGGAAAAAATATATGCTGATCCTTTTTCGGCGTCAACCTCTGTCTTCCATGGAGTCATAACCATCAACAAAAATGACACCTTACCTTGGAGCAGGTGAAGAGGGTTTGCCATTTGAAGAAACAGAATCTTTCTACATCCTTAACACAGCTCTGGTACTTTCATTAAGTCGTCTTCTCTCCCACAAAATAAAATCTAATGGATGTGATTAAATGTTAAATGTTATTTTATCTACAACAATGTACTGATTTTCTAGTTTAGGTACGAGTTTGACGCAATTTCCCTTGAGAATTTTGTCTGTTTGGGATTCCTGCGATTAAAACTCAGCTCGTTTATAACCGAAGGCAAAAAGAGAATAAAGTAAGAAATAAACTGACAAGAAAATTAAAAAGATGCATACACCTGTCCTCATAAGTTGTTTTGCGCCCCTTTTAAGCCATATGATTAATGGGGCACTTTATTAAACTGGACAATTATTGATTAAATTCATATTGCTTAATTGAAGAACTGATTTGTTCATTTCGATCGAAAGGTGGTGGGCTTTCAGAATATATGTCAACTTGGGAGTCTTCACCCAAAACACAATTCCAGATCTGGACAAGTACAGCAGAAGGGCGTGAAGTTGAAAATTAACAATAAAAAGAAAATGCACTGTTTGTCGTACAGATTGGACTTCTGAATTAACAGCAACACCCGATACTCGAAGCGAGCGTAAATTGGCTGCGAGTGGAACAGACTCCAAGGGGAGCGATGAGCGTCGGGCACCCGGCATATCCCACTCAGGACACGGTGAATTATTCGCGGAGAGTGTAATCCGACATTTATGAGGGTGACAAAAAATCTGGCCTGATGATCGGGTTGCGTGACATTTCAAAATCATTTTTTTTTCGCAGCGGGGAGCCGGAATTATATATCAAGCTTCTGGGATCCAAGAAAGTTAAAAGTCCCAAACGAAAAATAAATGTGTCGAATTTACGAGCAAGTTTCATTTTTTGTAATGACTTTCACCACCCTCGGCCCCTGCGTAATAATAGCGGGGTGCGGACTCCAACAAATTTCCACTTGACGAAAGATGTCGAGGTGTTGGGCAACTCCTTGTTTTTGAACCTCTCTGTGCGTCCAGGATGGGAAAAGCATGCTTTGAGAATGGCTACGAGTTGACACGATTAGCTTTTTTTCTTCAGTGGACCGGCAAAAACATCAAAGGAAGCAGCACGTTGGTATGAGAACTCATGGTGAGGATCGTAAACAGGTCATTAAAAAGCGCGCCAAGTAAAGATTGGGGCTGGGGAATCATTCTCAACCATGGGGAGGTTGCACTTTTTCTTTACTTAGATCCATTCTTTGAACGAATAGTGATCATTGCAACCCCAACTGGGGCATTATTCAATCTATTTCGTTCCCATTTCGTTTCTGAAATGCATAAGAACCGTGGCTCATTTCACAGGTACAAAAAAGTTGCTATGTTGGCCCTACGAGTAAGCAATCGCCTTGAGTTATGAAACATCTTTTTGTCTGCCTAAGGGTGATTCAAGGTGTGTTCAACAGAGGGCGCTGTGTAAGGATGACTACCAGACTCTTACCAGTCGCTTTATCACTCAAAAGAAAACAGAATCGGACGCTAGGAATTCCAACCAGCGCAGTTGTTTTCCACTGGATTAAATCTCTCCACGTCCCACCAGATGCATTTTCCAGTCCGTTTTTTAATAGTCGCGGTGTATTTGTCTACTGGAGTATCCATTTGTCAAAGATGAAACGAAAAAAGGGAAACTTTATTATTTAATGTACAGAAAAACTGAGGCCTTCACAAAACTGAATGGCGAGTGGTTGAAAAGTAAATTATACAGATCACTAACCTGTACACTACTGAACATGCTGTTATGGGCCAGTTCATCAAATGAACGGAGAAAGGAAGAAAACGCGATAAGCTCACAGAAGTACTGTCGAATTCGTTTTGAAATACTGAAAGTTGATACAAGTTCACTAACCGAATAACCGGCGTCTGACCCTGTCCCCAAGTGGGAACAACAAAGCGAGTGGCACATATTATGGGCTAATTCAATAGTGCAATGACTACACGATTGGATGCGCCATACCCCCCCCCCACCTACACACACACGAGCGGCTCCCCTCTGCTGTGGGTTTCAGCTATTAAAAGTCTGGCGATTATGTCAGCGTTTCACAAAAGCGTGGACATCACTTCAAACGGCACTGGCTCCACTTTTTTTGTCAGGCAGAGTCAATATTTTCAGGAGCTGTTCACGGCGAACAATGCCACGGCCACGCGCAGGACTGCCCTAATCCCGTTTAATTCCTCCTTGTCACCATTTGGCGGCATTTTGGAAATGAAAGAGGAGAAGACGAAGAAAGAAAGAAAAAAAACACCCCCCCGAGTTTAACCAAGCGTGGGCGGCGATAGAGGTTTACCTGTTAAGAGGAAAACACCGATTAGAGCTACCTCTGCCGAAATTCACTGCCCATCGTGGCCTTTTTCTTTGTTGTGAAGTCAGGTGAAAGCGCATTTTTTTGTGTCGTGTGGTTGGCATTTTCCGCTTTTGTTCCTCAAGACGCGGTCTGAACGCTTGACTGAGCTCTGGCAGCTGATATGGTGCCAGAAGATCAGCTCTTAATCCTCAAGGGAATCCTCCCTGGAACGTAACATGCGTATCCAGTAGGACTGAATAAAGACTTAAGCTTGCAGTACACAGAAATTGAATAATGTAAATAGAATTCACTTGCACAGTTGCCGATATAAATTCCACTAATAAAGAAGAGTACATGTACTGTGAACATTATACAATAACTATCAAGCCTTATTATGTTCGCTTCCGTCTCAGTACAGCCTGTGATAGGTCTTGAAATTGCAACAAATTTGTCAAATCGAACAGAGCTCATCTGTAAACTTCAAGACACGACAAATCCTGAATAAATTCGTTACTCACATGTCTTCCGTTTTGTCATAACCTTGTTTCGTACTTACTATCTGTTAAAACCTTAGGCAAAAGTTAGTTCAATCTCTACTTTGTAAGACAGTCACTGTATCAAATCTTTGCATGTTTTTAAACAATTAAAATTATTCAAGTAATTGAGGGCGCTGTTGCTGTGGAATCATCTAAGCAAGACATGGTTCAGTGCATAGTTGTTTCTGTTCAAATTGTGAACCCAGAATTTACCTACTGGAAACATTTCTGAGAGAGGGATTGATGTGTTCTTATTGCTATGCACATAAACAGCAATGCATCAGCAAAGAAGAGAAAACTGAATGTAGGAAATTAAAATCTACAAAAGTGCAGAACTGTTTGTGTACAAACCAATGTAATACGGGGCTTCTTCCTGAGATGACATTACAGTTTTGTTTATGAATATGGAAATTTCATCAGCATGAAAACCAAAAAGGCGTCAAAATACCCTTTGAAATAATGAAACAGAAGTTGAAAATAAGGTTAACTGTGTAAGCAAGGTGCATGTTAGAGGTTTGTAATCACAAAAATCTATTGCAGCCACACTTTAAGGATAACAAATCACAACAACATTGACTTCCCCATCGGTCGAATAGCGCCCTCCAGCAGATGGGCTCTCCATTAGCAAAATAATACTGCACAGTGTGCGGCAGTTTTATGTAAAATCGTATATCTTGCAAGGGTTTTTTTGAGAAGTAGAGCCCTGAAGAAAAGGGAACCCATGATGACGGAGAGTGCTAGTCATAAGTTGTATATTGCCGATAAAGTGACTAAGGTAAATATAAATCGTCTCTTGTAACCATTTTCTCATAAATCTATTGGTGACTTCACATTTGTGGTTTTCAACAGTTATGTTGAAAACAAATAAATTTGGTCCTCGTGTAAAGGATATCTTTTTTTCTCAATTTGTTGCCTGTAAATTGCCATCCTATCTCGCAGGTCTATACATTTGTTCAGCAAAGAGCAAACTTCTCACTTGAGTAAACAGGTAGGTTTACTCAGATACAATAATATGCACTCACCGCATATTTTCAACCTTAAAAGAATCTTTTTTCTTATATTTTTACCTGGTGCCAGGTAGCATTTTGGAAGATGTGAAGAGGTGGGGGGGGGGAAATCTAAACTATCACTTTGATGGAATAAAAGCTCAGTAGCAAGGTAGTGAGAAGACGTCTGGAAAATGTTAGTCTGCAGTACACCTGAAATTACTTTCGTTTACGATGTTCTTCAAAGGCTCCCGTCGTTGTAATAAAAACCTTTTCTGAAAACCTCGTTGGTGGCGCGAAACTAATTGATATATAATTTGATCGCCCTCTCGTCAAATTGAGGGCTGGTTATAGTCCACGCCACCCAGTGAGTTTCGATAACGATGGAAGGGTACAGTTCTGATTTGACAAAAGTCAGTACAGTCGGCTGATGGCCCGGATCTATAGATGGCCGCGTAGAATACCCGTTAGATTTTCAAGGTGGAAATAACAAAGCAGTTGTGAAATGTGCGTGAAGGATACTGGCTCTACCTGCGCGTTCACTTAGACTGCATTATCACTGTATATAGCGAATGGTTGGTCTCGAAAAAATTCTCGCGACGATGTTAATGCCAACACGCCCCATTAATAAGCCCCCAACTTGAGAACAAAGAGATGCTCCATCAACATGATTTAGACAGAAATAAACTGAAGACAATATCTGAAGGATCCCCCAAAGAGAAAAAAATCCAGTTGAGGGGCTTTCCAAGCTAACCAGACAAAAACAAATATAACAATGGATAGTCTATAGAGTTTCATAAATTGAAGTAACAACAATAAAAGTTAGAAAAACTACAGTGAAAAATATTAAATCTGAAACATATTAATTAAATTAAGTCTTATTTTATACAAGAGCAAAACGGTTAAGAGGACATACATAAACAGTCAAGGGACTTCCATGCTAATTAGATAAAAACAAATATATGTTTTGGCATACAATAGTTGAAATTTTCTAAATAAAGTAATTACAATAAAATTAGAAATTTAAGATGAAAGAGCTATTAATTAAGTACATCCAATTATCCAAGCATATTCTTATTGGTAAATGTATACTTTTCACGGATTGACCTCATGGCATTGCCTTGTCAGATAAGCAGCGAAGAAATGTTTTTACCATGCATCTGCCATGCGAATTCTGTTATCCACGTGAATACAGCAGTTTCGGTCGGGTTCTGGTGGCGCTGTGCCCTGCGCCCTCTATCACACATGAACCATGTTGTCAACTCTCGTCGTACAGCAATCTGTGTGCATCTTTTCTCCAACTGTCTATATCAATGCCGGATTCTTAAAGTGGGTTTTCTTTTTACAGATTCCCCTTTACGCCCATGTAGCAATATCGTAAAACATGAATTCCACGGCAGCTAATCTATGGGGAACTTCAATGGGGGTACCGCTGAGCCATAAACACCGGGAAAACGCCCGGGCGCAAGTAGCCGGGCGGCCCGCATCAAAGTCCTTCCTGGTCCTATGCAAGTCTCGGCCAAATTGGACTGCTTTGTTTGGCTTGGTTTTAGAGACGGGGATCTTCTTTCATCCGCGGATTTCTCGGGCATTGTCGAGGGGTTTGGGGAAACGGCTTGTTTTCTTGTAAAGCCAGCGGAATGAGGTGTCTTTCCAATTGTGTTTTGAGTGGTGTAGGTTTACTCAATAATAGGATAAGGGTGATAGGGAAAACCAAACAAGGTAAAGCTGTTTGTATGTTTGGTAATAAAGCTAACAATATTGTGGGAATCCGCGAGTCGATTCCAGGAGGAGAACTTTAATTATTCTGCAAAGTCTTCGACAGCAGAGCGGTTTACTTCCGGCAATTGCATTCCGACACGTAGTCAACATACTGGTAATAGAATTGTCTGGACATCTGTGAGTTCATATGGCATGAAAAATGAGATCCATTGAAATAGTCCTTTTTCGGAAATACTCATGAAGAATGTAATCTTAAAAGACCGAAGAAAATCTCTTGAGTTGGGCGATATTGTTCAGAGTATGTACGTCCTTGTATGGTAAATTCGTTTTTGCTCGATGAAGTCCGTGCTCGGAGGTTTCGAACCAATTTCTTCTGCCACATCTCCACTGTACAAATCATTGTGGGGACGGGGACGAAATTCTGGAGCTAAATTCACAATGATCAAGCCACGATTTCCCACGCTATCAATATATTTGCTCTCAGAGCGTTTTCCAGGCCATGAACTGGAGAGTTTGTGACAAAAGACGGACGGGAGGCTTGGACATTGCTATGCTGTGAGCTTCAATTTCTGTGAAGTGCAGACAAACTAGCCCCCCCCAATTGCTTTATTCAATGGCATGTGTTTTCAAAATGGAATTAGATACTACTTTTGGGGGTGATCATCTTTGGGTGGAGATTTCTCCCCCAAAGTTATCGGTTTATCCAGCAGTCAATGGAACAACGAGGAGCTGACAACTTGTGAGGTGATGTGAATCTCAAAAACATCCGAGTTGTGATTTTTTGCCTTTTTTGTTGTGATGGTATTTATCATAGTTGTTATGGCAACCTATATAGAATGTCTACCAACCAGCGAAGAAAGTGCATTGAACAGGCATCGTGAATGCGGGTTTGAGGATAAATCGGTGTTGTCATAGTTGAGAGAACGCCGTAATGATCTCAACACTTTTTAACGGATTCCTCACATAGCTTTTTGGAATGTTTTGCTGTACATCTTTTGTTGGTATGGTTCACTTAATTATGAAGTATGCAATGGTGAAGTGCATGAGACTGTCAACATGATTGATGAGGTATCAATTCCGAAAAGTTACTTTTGATTGGCAGCCAAATTTAACAACTTGTTTCCGTAGTAACGGGCAGGACAACATTGTGTGTTTTCCCTATTTTGCATTATGAACTTCGGATATTTTTTGTGTTCTTACAAAGGTCTTTCTTTTTAAATAGGAACCACGCAATCTGAAAGATCAGAAAAGTGTAAATCTCGTAGGTGGTGTGTGTAATAATCCACGGTCCATTTACTTTCGAATGATGCTTCCCTGCGGTCCAAAACCGAGAACTCACAGTTATTTCTTTGTGCCGCTGTGCTTGTTTGGGACTTGTCAAAATGTCAAGTTGATCAACAGGCCTTTGTATCCTCATATCAACAGAAAAAAACTTTGCAGGCTTCAAAGAGTTTAATTGGCTTCCTATTTACATGGTCGCGATCGCCTCATCACCAAGTAAGCATATCGTAATCCTTATCCACTTTCCCCGTGAAGGGGGGGGGGGTTACATCCGGGGACGATTTTGATCGGCACACTGTTTGCTTCGTTTCATGAAGGAACCATGCTGTTATTGATTTCGATCGAAATTTTTGAAAGAAATATCTTTGGTTGGAAGTTTTTCGTGATCAACTGTGTGGTCTTCCGACCTTTCCAGATAAAAACGGTTCCTATAGTTTTTGCAAAGAAATGCTCAAATGTCATAGTATCGATCCAGTTTACCTTTGATTTCTTCATTAATGGAAACTCGCATTCACAAAAGCCAATCCAAGTTTGATGTCTTAAGTTTTCAAACTCAACTTCTGTATTTAAAAATAGGTTCCGGACGTCATGTTCATTTTCTGACCGTATAATAGATACCCAATATACGGTAAGATCAAGGGTTTCAGAGTTGCCAAGTCAGGGAACCAGACTTTATTGCGGGGTGGCACTTCCCTGGTACCCATTTGTGGAAACGCTGGACCAGACAGCCATGTAGAGACCAGCGTAATGCCACTCCAATGCCTTCTTGTTGATGCACCTACAGTTGATTGCGCCGTTAAAATGAGTCAAATCACAGGGTCAAACTTGACTATCAAAAGCAACGAACCACCCTTATTCGTACTTGTCTTTTCCCTAACCAGACCATCTTGTTAAAAGACTCCTGACGATTGCGTTACAGTTGTGTTTGTTTATTCTGATACCGTCCCAAGCACACTTCGACTCCCAAAGCTCAGAACTATTGACGACTTGTCGGATTAGAGAGTTATACTTCTCGACAAAGTTTGTGCGATCCAGCCAGGACCTGTTTACATCTGTTCAGTCATATCACTAATCGGAGGAAACCTGGAATCTGGCGATGACCCATATTTCACCCCCATTTCCAAAACTTTTAGGCTTCACACATCGCCGACGATCGGTTGCAAGCTGCGCGAGCGCTTCTTCATGCTTGCCCGCCTCCATTCGCACAACAATGGTGCAAAGTGGGATCTTCGCGACCATCGCGTCAAAAAAAAATTTGTTGGCAGCTCTCATGAACCCAAAGAGGTATTAGTTCTCTAAAGGGACACCTGCAAGAGTAGCTGGACCCCATTTTTTTCTAATCCTCTTCTCAACAAAGAGCATTTATGTTACAGAAAATTACTAAAGTTGAGGCCCACTTTGCCCTCTATGATAGATGTTAAAGCAACTCGTTCAGCGCTACGCTTGTGCCAGAATTGTTGCGTTACAGACAGGAGTTCTGCCACCATCACGCTGCCAAGCGCAAACGGTTTTACCGAAAATTTTATGTTACATTTCAGATCACTATTATCGTCCGATATCATTAAAAAAATTCTGGTTTGCTTATTTTGGCATTGTAACACTTCCCTAAACCGACCGTCACCAAAACACGAGTGAAAAAAAGGGAGTACATACGAATTTCTTTATTGCTTAGTCCGGAAAAATCAGCAATTATCTGCTGTAATTAAATCCTTAAAAGCCTTGACTTCACCAGGCTTTAAGTTTCACTCTTTCTGGAGGCTAGCTGGCAATATATGCTTGTTTTTATTTTACAGTTGGTGTGATAATAAAGTGTCTTCTTTCCTGCACCATTAACCCAGGGAAAATGGTTCTGTTGCAGGGATAACGAGATATCGACGGGTGTCGTAAACAGGTTTAACTGATGAACATAACACATTGTTTATATTTGCAGCGTGATAATGGTAACATTATTATGGCGCCGTTTTTTGTAGTCGATGCATTAAAAAGAGGACTTTAAAAGGAATTTCCCCGAGCAGTGAGAAAGCTCTGTCCGCGGTGTTGATGAAGCAGAGAGGTGGGAGGGAGAGACGCGTCCCGCTCGAAGCGCCTGAGGCACGGTATGCCTCAGCGGCCACGACACGGTTTGTACGCCTCGCCAGCGTCAGCGATTGTCAACACTGAACCTACGTGGACTTTCAGTACAGATGTGTGTTAATACTTGCGAGAAGGCACACGTGAGTATCAAATGCATGTTTTCCCTCTCATAGCCAAGAGTCATGTCACAGTACTCTAAAACCGATTTCAATGACCCAATAATTACCAAGTTCTACCTGAACTGGAAATAGTATTTCAAATTGAATAGAAGCCAATGACGCGGAAAATCGGCTTGGAAGTTTTAGCCGTTTGAGAAAAAAATGTTGGTCTTTTCAGGAGACAGAATGTAGAATGTCAATTTTTAGTTTTTTTTGTACTCACTTTACGGCGTGGCTGTCGCAACAGAATTGCCCAACGGACATACATGCATGTATTTAGTATTTTACATATAACTTTTGTAAACACCCTTGACCTTGAGCGCATTGTTGTTTACTAATCATTATAAAAATCAAAGACCTGCACTTCAATGAAAAATTACTCAACTTCAACCAAGCAAGCGAAAATTGTCCTAGATGATGTTTAAATGTAACACAGATGTATAAACGTGAATGACGAGTTAACCTATCCTTGCTTATGGGTTCAGTTTATTGGGGTTATCTGTTGATTTTGGTGACGTTTTGTCCAAAGGCTGTCTTCAAAAGTAGACAGCTGCCAGTTTGAAATCCATGTAATCTTCCTAAGATTTATATGTCTATGGTCGACACGGATTCAAAATCCTATGGTAGGCCTACCGTCAATTGTAAGACTGTCTCTTCGTGAAGTTCTGTGCCAAAGCTTCGGGTTACAGGGTTTTGTTACGGAACGTTTCATCTGTAAATTCACAACCGACACCTGTCGGTAAAAAAAATCAAGCTTACAATTCTCATTTCAGCACAGAATTCACATCACTGACAGCAGCATTTTTTTCTCAGAGAATGGCTTTGCTAAAACCTGGCCAGTGTTTATGGCGTTCATGCTCCATGATTAAACGGATACCGCTACTCAAGGAAAACCCTACAGACACAAACTGTACTTGCAATCGTGTGATCTTGTCGCACCTCTGCAACAAATCTTAACAGCTGCATGACTGAAATTGTTCCGACATATTTCGACCACAATTTCCACCCCATACAAACGCACCCACTCACTGCCACACGCATAGAGCAGGGATTCATCTGTAGTAGGAGTACACGTTAGGATTGAATCGTGTCCTATTCGGCCTGGCCAATTTCCCTCAGGATGAACGCGAAAACTGCATTAGTACGATCGTGTCCTAAAACTGATTGAGTTAAATGAGCATGTTTCCAGCTAAGATCGCAAACTTGAAGTCTCCACCTGCCAAACATGACTTATTCTTGTTTACTTCTGAACGTGTACCCGTCCAGTGCAGGCTACATGTACATGTACAATGTACATGTACACTAACCTTGCATAGTATGACTCCTTAAACAACAAACCATGTGTAAGTAATATCTGATAGCGACTTCTTTGGGTATGGGTGGGGGTAACAGCCATGTATGTTGTCCCTGAAATTAGAAAATCTTTGCTAAGGGGTCGGGAGTATAAGACTAAAAATACTTTTACACATAAATAAGTCAGACAGAGTATCCAACACGAACAGGTTTCCTTCATTTTCATTGAAAACTATATAGAATCCCAAGGCTGTCGTTAGAATTCAGAGTATTCTTACTATTTCAATGAATATATCGTGGGAAATTTCCATCGCATTGAGGTCTCTCCTCTTCAAAATGGGGGCCCCTTTTCTGTCTTTATAGATAATTTTGCATGTCTGGATGTACGAATTGCAAAGAAACAGGCAATGAAACCGTGGCCTTTCCAATGTGATTAGTGGTTACACACGTCAATATGTGAATTTGTGAGCTAAGACCTCAAAGAAGTTGAACAGGTTTGAACACTGAGCTCTGCAAATGAAGGAATATATTTTCTGCAATTAATGAGTGACTGTTAAATTTACCACGTGCATTAAGCCCACTGAAAATCGGCAACTGAAAACATTACCATCTTGCAGAGAGCATTTCTCTGGAACACTGTGTTTTGGTCCAAATATACAACAAAATTATTTCACGACAGGTCGCAATGTCAAGTTGGACTGAAATACTGGGATATTTTGAACAAGAAGTCGACCAGTTACCTAATGACCACATGTAAAATAGGGCTGTTTTGGGCCTAGAATTTCAAAAACTCATGCATACTTGCGACATTTACCGTGTCACAGGACTCTTGTCCTTGGTGAATTTCAGTCCCTTGAAAGACTGAGTAGGACTTGCGAAAAAAACACACGAGCAATATCCTCACACTCTTCCTCATGTACAGTTCGGAATATCATACCCATGATTCGAATCAGCTGTTTCCTGTGAACTAGTTCTCGTACGGGAACGTGCCGTGGTAGTCATTCCGCGCTGCACCGATGTCTTCAAACGAAAACCTCGTCCAAACTCGGTCAGCTACGTGCGGGCGGCTTCGCCAAACTCCTAGCAGTCCAAATAGCCAGTCAAATTATAACATACAAACATCCGCCTTGTGGATGGACCCGAGGAAAGAAAGGGGTTGATTTACGCCACACTTATACGGTGGGGCAACTGCATGTCGAGACCCGCTAGGGACGCGAGCAAGCAGACGCCCATCCTATCCACACCAAAATTGATAATTTACACTCGCCCTGACCCCAGATGGCCGGGGCAAATGGGTTAAATCTTTTCCCGGAGTCTTCACCAATTTCCAGTTTCTTAGTTATCGCTTTAAGAACTCGAGTGTTCTTCGGGTGAAATAAATGTCAAGGTTTACAATACAGACTCTGCTATGCATCGAAATCGCTGAATACATGCATACGCTTTTTTTCTTTTTATTTTTTTGTGCTCAAGGGATTGCAAGAAGAGATTGTGAAATCGTATAATATTTGTATGTTGGTATACAGTCGACTCTCATTACAAAGAACACTGTTGTAACAAAACACTGTTGTCAAGAACAGATTTCAAGAATCCCAATTCCTTGAATTCCAGTTTTTGTCCTTGTTTTTTCACCCCTCTTATAATAAACATATTATAAATAATTGAGTAATCTGTTTTGTCCCTGCAAAAAATAGAACAAGTGTCGACTGTACAACGTACTTGGAACGCCCCGTCTGATTTCTTGTGTTTTTCACGTGAAGGCTGAATATTGGTCTGAATGATATTGTTCATTTGGGATCAAAAGCGCTTCTTTTCTAACTTTTTGCCTCTTTGACAGTACATTGTGACGCAAAGGTAGATATCAACTGTTATAACTATGGCGGAACAACTTGCTATCCAGATCCCACAAATTAGTTAGGCCCCCTAAGCGTCTACAAAAATGGTCGAAAAGTGGACTGGACACTATATGAGCAATAGTGACGATCTCGTTAACTTGCCAGATGGGAGAACATTAACTGAACACATAAACATTAGGCTTTTTCCAAATTGTGGTTACGTCAAATACCCTCCATCAAGTTGGTAAATGGAAATGGAAATTTTGACGGTATGGTCAGATCGTTTCTTTTTTATTAAAAAAATCGCAACTTAGCCCCCTTTTCCAAAGTTCACTCAGAAATTGGGGCGACTTGTGGATAAAGCCTGTATTTACGGTGTACTTCTAACCTTTAATTCGTAAATATTACAGTAGGAAAATGCCCAACAGAGGCGGGAAAATAGTGAGTTGTCATCGCTCGGGGACGATTTGCCTGACCCGCTGAATTACGTGTCAAGCCGGCAAGTATAAGGAGTTCATTAGTAGACCTGACTGATAACAAATCCTGACGGTTATGACGGCCGGTTACACCGTATTTCACACCTACAGTATTCCCTAAAGGGTCATGGGGACTGGCGCGAGTTGTTCCCGGGGAACATAACCGGTAGTTGATCGTTGCAGTCGCATACTGAGTGGTCGGAGCCATATGGTTCTGATATACTCTTTAAATTCAAACTCTAGCTTTCACCATCATAGCAGAATACAGGGAACTATCATGATTCGAAACCACACCGCTGGTTTAACACCTGACTGTTTCTTTGGTTTTTTTTTGCTGGACGAAAAAGGCCTTGAGTTGACTGTTTGTTTGGTTTTGTACTGCAAGTCTCACTTTTTGGGGTTTTTGAGAGCTAAGGTAAGCCGTACTGCACGGCTTTAAACTCTGTCGCTTCGATGAGCTGGCATGACCACAACTTCAATCAGAGCTGCCTCCCATTTTGAAGCGTGAACGACGGTCTGCGAAAAGGTATGTGAAAACTTGACAGGAAACCTGAAAAGGGAGATTAGAGTCGCAGGGATCATGACAAATGTGAGACTTACATCTCAAACAATGGATGTTTACATCTGAACATATGTTGAGACCCCAAGAGTAATACATAATAAACTTATCTGAAGTACGTCCCCTGAACTTACTTCAGCGCCTGGGCTGGCTGATTAAAGAGAAGATTTGCTCAATAAGATGATACCATACACAATTTCATTTGAGAGAAAATAATTTTAAGGGACTTCCATTATACTCAATAACAAGTTATGATACACGTTAAAAACGGTGAGCTTGAAATTCCTCAAGTTTGGGGTATTATGTTGGGACATTTAGGGCTGACCTTCAACCCTCATGAGTATTGCCGTTCAGAACTAGTTCACATAGATCTTGGATGAATATTGTGAGCAATGAACATCAGCTTTTCAGCCAACCTGACAACCCTTCACTTTGTATGACAGTAGTTAACATTTCATAAACATTTCGGAAGAATCTCTGGATAAGTGTCAATACACAAAGTGTCTTGCACTGTATGGGAAAATTGGCAAATAACGTGCTTATTAGTGTCTGAGAGAGTGTTAAACGGGTAGTTTTTACAAACAGAAAAACTTTATTTTTTAGTGTAGCTTTCATTCCTATTCCAAATAAAAAACTTTACGGCAACGTTTGACCCACTGGCCCATTTCACTTTATCATAATCGCCCTTGACACGTCGGATGCATCCCTGCAGTCTACCCCCGGTGGGGAAACTGGGGGCGTGTCCAATAACCGTCGCTGCTAAATTGAAATATCACTCCCGGGCCCCGCTACTGTCGTGAATCATCGCAGAGCCTAATAACACATGTGCGTCCGATTGTGCAACCCGTTCAGTGTTGGAATTTCGATGAGATCCAGTCGTAGACTTGTGTGCAGACGTGGAAACTGTTACAACGACAGGAGGACATTCCTTGTGAACATAAAATACATGTACGCGTGTTGGCCCTATTAAATTTTCAAGTCAGCTCCATTCTTGGAGACTACGAAAGGGAAACATGCATGTACAGTAGCATTGACCTTTCAATCAAATTCTTGACCTTTTGAGTAGGTAAATACGTGTACATCTAAGAAATAAGGATTCCAACAAGAAAGACAAAAGAACCCAATCAATACACATACACAACACAACGAAATAGGCAAACAATGTACAATGAGTGTAAACAACAAAACACTATAGGAACGCAACAAGACAAGAACGAAATGGTAGAACATGAGAAAAGAAAACTTTAAAAAAGGGGAAAACTGATACAACTGCTTCAGCTGTAAATCTGAACATCTGTAGATTAAACTGAGATTTATATGAGGCGGCTGCCCTTCGATTTGATTCTTTAGTCTCATTTCACACAAAGAAAACATTTAGGAAGGTAGACATTAATCGTTGCAGAAAATGCCCGTTTTTCATACTGTGCAAAATACTCAGTAAATGAAATGTTCAGAAGACCATAACACATTAATCCGCTATGAAGAGATATTTTCAACATATCACATGTTCGTTACTTTATTCATACAACACAGATTCGTGTACATTTTGAAGCTGAATGAAATAGTTTAATTTAATCGATATTTACAACAATAAAAGTGAAGCAGACAAACATCCTCGCCTTCATCAGCAGATGCAGCCCTAAGTGAACACCTTCGTTTTTGGATTAAGCAAAGATACGGGGGCTGAAGGTGACTACAAAGAGTATACACTAATCCGATTCGACGCCGTAACTGAGGTGGCGCTGCACTCACACTCACATTTTTTCAGCTTGACCCGCGTGTGCATTTGGCAAATCACGACATCCCATTGGTCAAAGAGGCGTGGAACGCCACCTGTCCACGAACCACCTGTCGACGAGCGTTGCACCACCGCAGTAATGGCTTCTAATTCTGCTGACCGAATTACAGCATACAGTATGTAAAGGCTTGCCCAGGTGCAAGATGCTTAGAGCAATCATACACATGAATACTGACATTTATTATAAAATTTATTAACATTTTTGAATTCACGATAAACATTGGGTTGGGGAGGGGAACGTATAACCTCTAGTGACTTGTTGGTCACAATTATGCGTTGCCCAACATGAAAAAGACTCCACCCCTAGGGGGAACATAGCATGGACTCATTACTAAAAATCATTCAAGGTCAGGAATTACAAATAAATAGCATTTCAACTGCTAACTCATACTTCTCCTCGGAAGAGATTTTATTTTAGCACTTTTTCTCTGCAAGGCTTGCTATTTCGTGAAAAATGGTCCCCGTTGTGGTGAATTTGAAGAGGAAATTAAAGGAGGCGGACCGACTAGATGTGGGACATAGATAAGTTCCGCTTCCTGTGAAACAAGTTTTCACAAATTGTTTTTTCAACTCGTTAAGCGATAATGTACATGTATGTTGACAAACGAGACCTTAGTCTTCATTTTGGCAGCATCCGCACTCGTTGTGCAGATAGGCTCATTATAATATCACACCTCCTTATTTTCATAGCAGGACCAGTTTCAGAAACTCTACAAAAACAACCCTTGGAGGTTGGTTCTTGCTTCAGGCGAACGCAAAAGCGAAGCGTATTTGATTACACGAAATATTTGCAGCGAAATTTCACTCGCCTGGAAATGTGTTCAACTTTTGCAGAATTCGCAGCACAAGCCATTTTGATACGACGACACGATTTCGTGTTCGCCGTGCTTGGTTCCGCGAGCCGGTATGAACTGGCTTCCTTTAATCGCTGACACTTGCTTTACCTTTGTGGCTGTCTTCCGCCGTATACGTACTCGCCGAAGGCTATTTACGCGGGCACGCAACATTTAAGCTCACTTTGCCGGTAACGAAATTGTTTTCGAGGAGCATTCGCCAGAGCGTGACGCCAATCAATTCCAGATTGATCTCAAACAGAAATCATAATCACTCTCAACCCTCAACAGAATTTACACCCAAATAGATACAAATTATTTCCGACTGTGCTCTGCACGCATATATACTATGCACGCTGCTGTACATGTTTTGAGCAGTCATTAGCATGATACACACGTTGTAAGATGGTCCTAAATTTAAAGAACAACTATCGAGTGAGACAATTCCCAATTCGAAATATGGGAATTCGTGAATGATATGTACATACTAATAATGCTCATTCTGTTTTATGAATGATGCAGATTGTAACTTCAAAAATCCTAGGCGGAAGCATCCCAAAATAAGGCTCGTTTTACTTCCTTCCCAAAAGACAATCTTCAAAAACAAGCCCCAAAATTTCCTTCACATATACAACATCTCAAACAAGAAACTTCAAGTGTTTTTTGAAATCGGTAAAATGACAATTTTATTTTCATGTTGAAGCCACTTAAGAGAATACATGTACATTTAAGGATAGTGACTTTTTGTATACACTGTGGTTAACACCAGTCCCCCAACAATGGCATTTTATTTCACCTGACGGGCTACAATAATTGACTTTATGTAACAAATGTATGTGCTTTGGTGCAGCTTTCCTGAATTACCATTTTTAGCCTCTTCCGGAAAAAAAGGTTAATCAGCAAGGTTAGCATCTGAGAATGAGACGTCAGTGCTGATCAACTAACTCTATTCTATGGCTTGTAGATCTGAAACACCTTGATTTCTTAGCCTGAACGTTATCAGTTCGAAGAAAAGGTTTCATCTCTGCTTTTCGCAAGAGCCTGAGAGACTTTTGGGAAAAGGGAGAGATTCTTCAACACGAGCAGAACGGGAAGAACGAGCAGAAATTTGACTGGTTGAAGGATAAATAACAGTTGTATGGGGAAAAACAATACGTATTACAGTCGAACTTCATTAATAACAGGTCTTTCTGACTTGGCGAATCACCTTGTTATAACAGGAACCTTGTACATGTATGATCAGGAATGAAAACAACGAATAACAAAGGATTGTGACCTAAAAGTTTCCTTCTTATAAGCAGAATCTTGTATTATCAGTGCTCTTATTAACGAGATTCGACTGTATTCGTCTTTTCCGACAATTCCCGTTAGACCTGACTTGCTGAGGCTAAAATCAACTAATAACAGCGAAGTACTATACAGACGGTCAAAAAAAAAAAAAAAAAAGAAACCTGAGATTTTCTGCTTCTAAGGCATGTAAAATAAAGAAAACCTGGGAATGAAAATGCATTATTTTCCACAGGCGTCCTTGTACCTTTGATCACGGGGCGGGAACATTTATGACCGAATACGCAGTCAGCCTTTCTGGATTACTTTCTGAAAAGCATCTGTGATTACTATTACTGTTGTTGACAAAATGCCTCCGTGAATTTAGCGTTCCATTGAACTTTTCCTGCCAAAAGGTCCAGATAAAATCTTCTTTGCAAGCAAGAACAGTATATCCCAAGATAGACTGACAAGACGGGAAAAAAGGCCAAAAGGTCACCTTCTTATCGTTGATTAAAAGTGTAGCAGTATTTAAAATTAAATAAAAAACACTCCGGTTTATACAGTCGAAAACATCATCAATTTTGTACGGCATAACAAGTAAAGAATTAAATTTGACATCTAACAGGAATACATCAGGCAGTCAGAACTGAAAGGCCCGCAACTTATCGAGTGGTATTCCCACCAAAGAAAGAATGGCAATTGTAACGTTTTTAGCATCGTGAGTGTAGAAATCTTGCTCGCGGGAATACCATGCCGTAGGGAGAATGGTTATTGACTTACTGCGTAAGAACAATGGAACTTAAAAGGAAGCAGTGGAGAGAAAGGTTGGCTGCTCCTGGTGATATATGCCAGGTATCTTTACATTCATACACATTTACATATAATTATATATAAACAGACTGCATCTTCACACTCATAAACAATTCCCGTAAGGTGACCCTGAAGGCTGGTTTGTACTGATGTTAATTGGTGAGAAAAAACGCCCTAGCTCAAATATTTTCTTGACGTTACTTTTTAAGAGGCTAAGAGGTACTAAGAATGCGGATACGTGTACATTAGGCTTGGAACTAATTGCTTAAGACACACAAAATAATGCCGATATGAACTTTAAACTGTGATTAATATACCAGTTAAGGGTATCGTTTGTATTGACAGTGATAGGGAATAGCTTCAAACTGATAATTTACATGTCCATGTATGTGCTATCGTGTTTTCTCGTGAATTCATGGAAAAGAGTTCTATGATGCTTGCTTCAGCAACACCACATTTTCAAATACATTTTGCGTATTCCTCAGAATGTATTGACGAAGTCGCGTGTCGTCTACACGTTATCTTGATTCCTGTTTTTTTCTTTTTGTCGCGATTTTATGGGACTTGGTTGAATGGCATCTATAGCGTATAATTTGCAGTCACCCAGAACGGTCTGTGTTTGTGAAGTTGTAAACAAGATGGATTTATCTTTTTTGCAGCACAGGTGTTCCAATCTAAGTACGTGTACTGACAAAATTACACCCTTTGCAGAGGAAAGTCAATCAACATCTGAATCCGGTTTCTCAAAGGTCAATTACAACTCCCTACATGAAACACATATGTCTCACGGATTAGGCTTAAAAACAATGTTAAAATCCTTAAACAATGAAAACGTTTCAAGTTGATACACTTAATGATATTTTGGCGGGAAAACAAAATGGTGTTTTGGACTGTATTGCTCCTTTCGGATTCCGTGTTATATCAAACAAGTTGGGCCAAGATAATTTTTTCCTGCAGTTTCACAAGCAAACACGTTCTTCATACCATGCTTAGCTTGAAAGACATTGTCTTAGAAAAGCTTTAAGGTGAACAATAACTATTTACTCTTATTCTTTCTACAAAGCCAAAGTCCAGATAATTTAGGAATAATACCACACATGTATTAGTATTTACAATATCCACGGCTCGTCGACACTTCTCTAAAACATCATCGCTGAATCATATATGTACACCTCGAGAGTTTGAAGTTACTGGAGAACAGTAAAACCTGTCTGAGCCAAGACTTACGGTGCGAGTTCAGACTATTGTCAGACCTCTCATCGGTCCAGTCCGTTACTGCGTGCCATCGCGCCCGGGTGCACCGCGTGTTGATGGTGATGGTGCGGCAGGCCGTTCATTGTGGGCTGTTGACCGTGAGCGTGGCTCTCTTGCACAGAGCGCTGTTGTTGCTGATGTGGATGCTGGTGATGATGCGGGCTTGGTGTAGCGGCAGACGGCTTCTTTTTGGCGGGGTCGGAGCCCGCCCCTTTCTTTGCCTTCTCCGAGACCTTCTTGAGTTTCATCCGCCTGTTCTGAAACCAGATTTTGATCTGCCGCTCGGAGAGGTTGAGAGAATGGGAGAGTTTGGAGCGCCGGTCGCGCGTCAGGTACATGTTTGCCTGGAACTCCTTTTCCAATTCGTAGATCTGAAACTTGGAGTAGGGCCGCCGCTTGGTTCGTCTGGGAGTAGTCGTGAAAGTGGCAAGTAGACTGCAAGACGAAGCGCCACCTGAAAAGAGTAATAAAACCCAAAATAATGAATCTGGAAAGGTAATGTCGTTACAATGCCACCTGCAATGTGCGAAGAATACATGTCTTCCTCTTCCGACAATTTTTCTCTAACATTTAAAGATTTAGAATGGCATTTTGCATCTATCAAATAAATGACAATACAATGTACTCAATATTTCTGTAAAGATTGTGATGACGACTGATCAGCACACACAATGTGTAAAAATGGATTAAAATGTTAGCCATTGTCACTGAATGAACAGGTAAGTTGCATAAAATGTACCCGTATTTTTTTTGGGGGGGGAGGAGAAATTGATTTGCTGACCAACAACGGGCAGACTGCCAACTTTGCAGAGGAACAGTGTAACTCGAAAGCCACACTATATGCCAGCCCTTGGCGACGACAAGCCGCAACCATACACGAAATTTCCCTGTCAATCGTCAGCACACGCACGCAGATCAGTTTGTGTTTGTAGCAAAACTGTCGACATTTGGACCCACTAAATGGTTTCTGTCACGAAAACCATTCCCATATTAATGTTTGCTCTCTTGGTCCGAGAAACTTGCTCAATGTGTGCTTCAATTTATACATGCGGTGCATGTCCAAAATTTCTTCATTTTCCGATTTGATGTGAACAACTCATTCGTCTGTGAAAATTGTGCATTGCATGCATCCAGATTGATCAAATCTGAATGCTACTGCGTATATATGAAGTTCCACATATACGAGATGATTGGGAAACGTTTTGTGTCCAAGTGATTGACACACACCATTATTCTTTTGTCGGAATGCAAGCAGATTAAATGGCCCTACTTCGCTCATCGAGTGCCGTGTGCGTTGAAACTACAGAACGTTTTGCACCTCGCGTGTCGGCGTATCACCTGACCGTTTGCAGACACCACAGCTCGGTAGGCCAGCATGGAGTCGGCAATGGTGCATGCCCATCGCAAGAAGAATAATTATGTCATTATCACGATAATTGTGATGAGTTTTTCTTAACAAGCGTGGCCTCGGTGTGCTTAAGACTTCTTTCTTGAGCACTCATATCAAACAGCCCACATATGACAGGGAGTTCTTCTGACGAGTAGGTATTTGTACGTCTTGCAGTTACCGTCTTATTCATGTACATGTATACATTTCAACAAACTATTTGGCCCGTGTATACTTTCCTAAAACCCATTTCACAGTTTGAGAAAAATACAACTAAAGATTATACAAGTGCATGTACCCTTTAAGCGATTTTCAGTGGTTTGTTTGACCACTGTTCTGCGAAACATGTCGAGAAAAGACACGATTCCGTTTCTAAAGCAAGCTGCAAACCATGCACTGAATACACCACAATAACACTTCAAAGAGATTTTTGCTCGGCTGTGTCAGCCCACAGAGTAAAGGGCCCTGTGCCTGAGAAAAATAAATAACGGGAGTCAGAACGAACCGCAATGATGGGCACTATTAACCGGTAAGATATCCCCACAAAGTGACAGAAATGTTTAAGATGCATTCGATGTAGGATCACTTAAGGGAAAGACGAACTTTTTCATGTAATACAGATGATTATTTCTAGTTGTATCACTCCAATCCTAAGTAACATCGGCATTGAAGGGGTGAGGTGAACTTCAATAAAAGGCAAACAGTAAACAAACATTGCTCGAAATTCGAACCGTGACTGGGTGTATTTTAGAGTACATACATTGTAAATGAATGTCTTTCAATGAGTAAATGCGTTTCTTTGTTACAAGCTCCCCCTTTTTTTCAGCGCTGTCTTTGTTCACTTCGAGTAAAGTTTAGGTAAAAATATCTGCCTGCACTCTACTGTGCAACGAATGAGTCGTTTTCAACCGAGTATGATGCCCAGCCATTGTTGTTGGCGAGATTTGTTACCGGCTATTCATTCCATTTCCAGGCGCATTTCCCAAACTATTCACGCTTAACTGAACACTCCAAACCTCGGATTGAACTCAAGCTGAACAAAACAACAAAAAAAAAACCGCGATGATATATGACAGTATTCAAATAACTCCTACAGACTTCGCATATCCCCAAAATTATCATTGAAATGTGGGGTAATAGATGCACGGCACCTATTGAAAAAAAAACACAGCACCACAAAAGTCATCCGATTCGTCACTTTTGGCAACAACGGGGACTAATCACGGAAGCGAAGGAAACGAATCCTGGCAGAGGGCTTTTGGTCTCGAAAACAACCACAGAAGGAGGAAGTTTTAAGCACGAGGAATAATCAGTCGCCATTGACAATTTGGTGTTTTCTTCTGTGACACAAGAATGACAGAAACTTTTGCGGTCGTGACAGAGTGCACCTTAGACAAATGGAAGCACAACGACCATGAAACAGATTACCGGACGGATTCCTTTTTTGCATTGTATTTTATTTTGGTGATTATGGTATTGGCCAAGCACAGCAGACTGTCGCTATTATGCCATAAAGAAACATTTGTAGGGTCTCTTCTTTAAATGATCTGGGAGGAATTTTTCAAGCCGGTGACGAGTCTGTTTACGAAGTTGGGACAAAGGTGAACAGTAGAGGAAAAGGCGCTCAGTCCCCTAAAACAAATGATCCTAACACGCCAGTCCCTTTGTTACCCAACCTAATCAGATGGTAATTCGAGCAATACAAATTTTGGCAACGACTGCTAGCCATTCGAGCCGGAGTGTTTTTCACTGGTCAGTTGGGACTGGGGAAAACATCAAGTTATCATGGCACCCTTCAAAAATGCGTGACCAACATTCAAACTCCACTGTTGGTTCTATTGTATTTACTTCCGTAGTTATAAACAAGTACATGAAAAAGGTCTACGTGATGACAGTGTCCGGTGTTAGCTCAAAAATGATTGTTTCTTTTGTAATCAATCTCCATTTGTTGTGGCTGTCACTTTTATTTGGTTGATGGCCCCTTCGTTGGGTTTTTGTCAGAGCTCTTCATAGAGCGAGTTGCGACATGAGTGTCTCAATTGTTGGAACCAAAATGGTGGATTATGAGTCAGTGCACACGGACAATTAGCTTACAATGGCCATATGCTGTACTGCACACATAATGAACAGCCATGTTGGTTCCAAAGTCTGAAGTTGGCGCTAATATACGTGTCGCAGAAACAGTTTTTTTTTTCGACTGCAGGTGTAGGTCGTCAGATCGTCTGAATACTCCTCAGAAATCCTCCACGCTCGGCTGATTTTCATGGAGCTTTTACGCCGCGTACATGTTTATACGTTGATTTTTGTATATAGTGAGGTATAAATGTTAAGTGATTACATCAACCGGGGCTATATGTACATGCGCATTAACAGAATCAGGTCATGGAGAATGAAAACCCATTATGAATTGTCACATGAGAATGAGCTTTTTAAGAAATGACCATTGCAACCAGTTAGGTATCTCATTCTAATAAGGGGACGTGAACTGGGTCAACTTTTGTAGTCTTCATACCATACGTAACACATGGAATCAGAGTGAAAAAGGAATCTGATATGTTACACTTTTGAAGGTTCCCCTCGTGTAGTCCTCGGTCAGCCCTCAAATACAATTGCTTTTTAAAGTTTCATCTGGCATAAATGCATCACTTGTGCCACCAACAGAGCGTATTTAAAGGAACATTTAGAAGATGGATCGGTGTTTATCGATCCCACATATGTTTAATTATGATAAATATGTACACCATCACCTTCAATATTACTTGTCACCCCCTTCCCTTTCAGCGAATCTGAAGCAAAACCTCTTCCGAACCAAACCATCAAGCCATGTTCCCGCCCCTTTCCGTGTCCAGTGACAATAGTAATTACAGGGATTACTCCTCAGCGACAAAGCGCAATTATACGCACCCGTCAAATGACATTGTTTACGGTAATGATGAATTGGACCAGACAGGGGGATAAAAGACAGGCCAGCTTGGCGCGCGCTGGGACGGCAGGGGAGACTAGGAGGATTAAGTCATCCAGTGAGCCTTCTCGTCTGCGTTGTACTCAGCGTTCACAGGTGCCCGGGTACCCACTGTCAGACAGTCATGATTAATGCTTTTCGGCAAACATTTTCCAGGACACAATATAATAAATAATAAATGAATATTGTATGATGACAAGGATGCAGAGTCCTTCTTTTATTTAGGAATTGCTTATCTATTTACAATTCTGCTATTAAATAACGCGTGGTAATTTCACTGAGACTGAAGAGATAGATTTTGGAACAGGTAAATGCAACTTTCTCTCTCTGATTATTTGTCGTCTGGCATTTTGCCTCATTTGAAATGGAAGAAATCACGATTTCCGTGAGAGCTATGATCAAAGGCGATACAATAACCAAGATTACGAAACACTGTTATGAAGGAAACCATGAAATCTAAAACAAGAACGTGAACAACCGTATATACATGTATGTTCCTGTTTTTTGCACAATTTGCGTTTAACGAGTATACAGAACGGAAAGATGGGATTAACAAAAGATGTTTCTATCCAACAAAGTACTGTAAGTGTAAAAAACAAAAACAATGCGAACTGCGACAGCCAAAAGTGTCGAAGCCCTCGCATGATTAACATTTTCGCTGAAAAATCAGGCAGTTTTAGTGTGACGTGAGTTTAAAGGTATTGAACTGTTATTGTTGGGGGTAAGTCACGAGGAAGGAATCCTCGTCAGCATCTGGGGAAGTCGGGTTTGTACATGTAGCTAACCGCAGGCGTGCCTTGTCGGTCGCGGCGGTTGGCTGGACACTAGAGTTTCCGCTGGCCAAAATAAAATTAATGACCCCCTACTGACAAACAAGGGAGTGTTTAAATCTAATGTGTGGGCCATCCTGTCAACAGATAGCATCAAGCAATGGCCTTGGCAGACATGCCAAATATGTGACACTAGAATCCTATAATATTATGATTCATTTTTCCCGACTGGAGTTGAATAGCACTTTTTGTGTATGTTGTCAAGTAACAACACATCACAGTCCCGTCATGACCCGTAAGCCGTAATTGCTGGGAGAATGAGGGATCACGCATTTATACGAATAGGCCTTGAAATGAGTGAAACTTATCCACAACCTAAGATCCAATTCATCAAATAGAAAATGTATCAAAATCCCCCCCCCCCGCGTGACTACTTGAAAAGAATGTAAACGATAACTGGATGGAAGATTCACGAGCGATGGAGCTGGACCTAGCCTTTTGTGTTGCGTATAGAACCTGTTACAACCAAGTGCTGACTGACGATAACTGACGATCTGTCCAGATACAGCTACTTGAGCTAATCGGCTGTGTCTTTCACCTTTGGCGGGGAAACGTTTATTCTATCACACAGGTGTCCAAAGATTCAGCTTTCCAATTAAAAAAAAAATACGGCAGAATTCCTGATCACGAAGGTCGTGATTGGGTATCACAGAGTTTGATAATTCTGTGAATTTGTGTTTGTGGTATGCACGTGATGTGCCAAACACATGCACGTCGACACTAAAACTTTTTATGACTACAGAGCCTTTGAGGTTAAAATAGCGGCTGCTATGTTGTATACAAGTTCACTTTGAGCATCATTTGCCTATAGCAAAAATAAAAACCTCGACATATTTCTATCCAGGGATGTTAATATTTTCTTCCCCAACAAGATCTTGGTACGTCTTCTTATGAGTGTTTGTGCTTTTGTGAAATACGCTGGAATCGATCGATGGGGAGCTCTTTGCCTCTGGTACACGAATGCGCATGTTTCAATTAATCCATTCACACAGATATTGAAACTTGGGTTCGCCTCTTTGCCTCTGAACTTACTGAAGTAAAAGTTCTGTCAAAGCTGCATCACGCTCGGACTTTGGAGATTCGGCTAGCTAGATTGAAATATGCACAACCTGGAATTCTGTCTGACTCATGACACTCTGACATGAAAGTTCAAGGGTAATCGCGAACGGAGAAAAACACTCGCATCCTTCTCCATAAGAAACTCGAACACACCCACAGCCAAATAGAATGATGTGCTGTCACGTTTGCGCAGGGTGCATGAATCAAGTTTCCGGCCGTAGAATTAGCGTTTCACACCTCAAACTTCCGAGAGAATTATGGGGTGACTTCTGCAGACTTTGTCACTATGCACAGAGGACTGGGTTGCTTGATCCTGCTTGGCAACAATTTCCCTTTCAGGCGCCTATTCATGTTCGGCCCCATCCTTAGTCTTAATTTAAGCAGTTGGAAGCAGTGTCTCGTTTGTCTTCGGTTAATATTCCCGCTGTAAGTCTGCATGCTTGACTTGTGACATAGGCCTATGTAAACGCACGGATCAGTGGATATGGGCGTTCAGCTTGCAATTATATTGGCAATGTGCTAATTCTTGATAAGTCTTAGATTTCTGTGTCTATGAGGGAGTTAAGATATCTCTTCAGTTCCACTCACGGATAATCTTGATATTTGCAATCAGCCAACAGAAAGTGCCAAATCAATTAGGCAATACACGTGTTTCCTGTTACCACGCATCGCTTGAAACTTTTTAAAGTGCTGATGGTTTAAAACATTTTTTTTGTAATCCGGATCCAGATTTTATTTGTTAAGTTCTTAGGAATTGCAAATTCTTTTGAAGTAAATCTGGTCTTTACTGGCCAAGAAGTGAATACTGCAAAAATGACTCCAGAATAGTTTTGAAACTGGTTGAAGAATTTAGATGCGAAAGCCATTAGACATCAATGTTGTAAAAGTATGGGAAATGTAGGCCTATAACTTTTACTGAACAATTTAAATTCTCCTTGAATCAAAATTGTCAAGTAGTGATGGAATGGAAAGTCCCCATATTAACTGGTTTCGAGTCTTTTAAAAGCAGATTTTCTCAAAAGACGGTGAAGGGATTTTTCTGTTTGGCTTCGAACTCTCAACTGGCCTCTATTATGTATTTCTTTGTCTTAGAAAGACGCTATCGGGTGTAGTGCTCTACGACGCAGGAACATGCTCTGCGACGTTTTCCTCTCCACGCTGTAACCGATATAGACGGCTGATACATTGATTGCTATTAGACTGCGAAATGGGAGGAAGCCGAAGATAGATTAACAGCCCTGCAGTACGGCAGGAACGGAATGGAAGCATAATCGTGGATGAAATTATAGTTTATCGTCTGTTCGGCTGCTTTTAAACCAGACTCTGTATCGGAAAGAAATCCGTCTGTCTTGTAGGAGATCAGCTTCATGAAATTAACTTTTAGTGGGACTGGAATATAAGTACGACTACTTCTTTTGCCTGACAAACAGTGGCAAAGCTAAAGGGGTGTAGGGTTGCAGAATGCAACGAACTGGAGAATTTCTGAGGAAACTTGGGATCACGCTGAGGGAAACAATATCAGGACGGTGAAAATAGTTGATTAATGTACGACTTGGATAGAGAAAATACAGCAGATGATAAAAGCACTGAACAGTGTGTAAATTTGAATTTAAACCTGAACGAGACACAATTTTCTATTTTGCAACGGGAAAACGAAACCCTTATCGCTCAACGGTAAAATAATCTAAGAAAGAGATTGAAGTTACCTGTCATGTCAAGTGGGTATGGTGAGTTGTGGAAACTGTAGCTTGAGCCGAAACCATTTGAGGTAAGGTACTGTTGTTGATGCGTGTGCGGATGCGAGGCTCCTGCGGCCGTTGATGCTGTCGCCAGGAAAGGGGGTTTACTGTAGCCGTTGTGGTGATACGACATCCGGGGGTGCTGGTGGTGTGCGGTGAATTGCCGATCGGGAGCGGTCCATGCACCGCCACCCACCGGCGACAGTTCGTCCCCGTGTGCCAGGGTGGCCTCTGAGCTGTAGCACGAGGTTGGGTACGGGTATGCCACTGCTTGGTCTGGACTGACACTCAGCGAGCTGCAGCTGCTGCGAGGCCGGTTGGTCGTGCCGTAGAGCCCGTTCACCGCTGCCGTGGCCGACGCGTAGCCGCGGTACTCCGCCGCGCAGCTCTCCGTGTTGGCCGGTCGGGCCGGCGACCAGCCCTGCTCCATGCCGATTTGCATCATCTAGCCGCCGGTCGGCTTGATGGGTCGGCTCGATGAAGGCAGGCCGAGTAGCGTGTGTCCCTTTGTGTTCGTCCCCTGAAGCCAAACTCACAGTATGCAATTTATGTGTGGAAGAGGGCCAAATCAATTCGGTTGACCTTACAGTGAACTTGAAACTCAACTAAAAACATGTGCTACACCACTCGCATGAGAGGTCGCTCGTTTGCAAGTGTCTCCGTTAGTCAAATCAACCCGCGTGATATGTCTCTTTCAGTTCCTCGATTAGATGGTTGTGTCAGGATGCCGGCTGAAGGTTTAGTCTACCTGTGTCACACACACTGTTCTGACGCAGGGACGCTCAACCGTCGTATATCAAAATGATGGGATCACGTGACTGGATGTGTACCTGTCACTGATGCATTCGTTCAGTAATATCTCATGTGGTCATCTCTTTGCCCACAGCTCCCCCCTTCCTACTTCATTATCCCAATCCCCTCACGACCCTTTTTATCAACTTTATGGCACGTTCCAGGGGCTGAATACAATAACGGGCGGCACGGCGGGCCTTTGATGTGGACACCGAAGGAGTGCCTTGCGTGTAAAAAGCCGGCCGGGGTTTTTATGGCCCCCACCACCCATCTACGACCCACAGGGGTTGCTCCCGTTGTAAACGTCACCAGTCGGCAGGTCTCTGCGCAGAGATCGCATAGACCCAGGACTTAACTTTGTGTGGGAAGGTGAGTTGGTCTTCAAAGTTCCACTTGCAAACTCCCTAGAAGAGAATACACGAAAACGGGGCTTCGAGAGCCCAGACGCAAACGATGTTTTGAACGTATTTTGTTTTCACTCGATATAGTGTTCCACTGTACTGCACAGTTTGGCCTAATAGACATGCTGTGAGTCAGCCCTATGAAGCCTGGCTTCATGGTTGGTATTAAATAAACCTGACAAAGTGAGTTGGTAAACATTTATGACAAACGCATATTTCCTCGTTTAGTTTTTGACACAGGTACGGTGCGGTGACACCCGGCCAAGTTGAACTTCGACCGATTGAACACAGGGTGGGAAAATTGTCAAATGAACTTTCCTGCTCGCGATAAAAGTTACATTTATCTTCGTACTCTGCCAGTGTAAAAAAAGTGATTTGGTCCATTAAGCGTGCTACGGGTACTTATATCTATTCATGAAAGCCGTAAAAATCCCATACATTTTCAGCAAATGAAGATAAATACAAATCCATTCCGTCAGTTTTTCAAAATTAGAATCATTACGCGCGTTTCTTTAGAGCGCGAAAGTGAAGAGAAACGAGTTAAGTGTGCCCTTTCTCGTCAACAGGTGGCAGTATTGTTTTCAATCAAGTTGAAATTTATTTGGACGCCTGTAAATGGTTTGTAGGATTTTTCGGAAAGGGGAGATACTTTATAAGGTGAAAGCTGTATGGATTTAATGAACGGCTTGAAACGTTTTAAGTCTTCGTCCCAAATTATTTTTTCAATCCTCTGCGCCACATTATAAGCGCTTGGTTTTGTAAATCATACTTTGCATTGATCACTTCATTTTCAATTTAATCAAAGACTACAGACATTTGTGTTTGTCCTTTCGCGATCAGTATTTCGCAATCATTAAAGTTTTAAACCCGCTGATATACTTCCAGATGCAGTTTTCTTTTGTCAGCTTTCATGGATAGTTACGTCAGTGTACAGTGTAGGTGAGATCATGGCAATCCATCAATTAAGACAAAGTCTGTGATTACTTTAAAAGGGGCAGATTAAGGACTGCTCAAGGAAAGAGTGTGTAAAAAAAGATGTCAACTCTACAAAGGACTGAGAGCTTGTCTTTCTGAGAAACATTGTTAAATAAACTCGGGAATTTCTTTCTTTAGTATAACAATTCTAGTAAAATAGGACAGGCTTCGAGGCCAACCGAGTGGACGAGCATGGTCAGATAAACTACCAGATTACCTCTCAGAAATTGATGAGACAGTGAAAATTAGGGAATCGGAGTTTGGTGTACATCAAGCAGTCTGGTGAATGACTATGATCATGGAGGAAGGACACAATAGATTGTCCCTTAGTGTAGTGCCTGTAAGGTGTTTATCACTGCTCTTGTCTTTGTCTTTGGTGGTCTTCAACCCCCAGCGGTTCCCCGACCTGAGACGGGAGGGGAGCATAATTTTCCATGGTGTACAGTACAAATGACTCCGCAACGTCCAGTGCATATGTACAGTATTCAAATTCCTGTACAGAAATGTGTCTTGTTTTCTCACAGACGTCAGGTTGTGCAGTTGCTCACGTGGTAATCATTAAGCTATTAGCTGTAGGTTGACTGCATCGGCTGCAGGTGGCGTGGTATAGGGAAGACGAGTACACACACGACAGCGCGGTCGGCGGTGTTCTATTTCCCCATATCAATAAACTCACTGGAAGACAGCCAAAACTGCGGTCATAATGTACATGTGTACATCAAATTATGCTTTGTTTAAAAAATACATCAGCACATTCATGCAGACGATGAGCCAAGTGCGCATTTGACTGTGTTTGGATGAAATATCATAACTGGTGTTTCAAACAAACGCTTCAGCCGCCCAATTTTCTTGTCAGAGTCAGATGTTGATCCTCGAAATTCTTTCGATAATTACGCAAAAACCTTAAATTTTGAAATTTGTTTCAACATCCACACTGTGAATATCATTCCTTAGTGAACGTGTTGTAAAGCCGGAAAGAGCGCAATACAGCACGGTGTGCACTTTAACAACAGCATCTGGAGACATTGGATAGACCTTGGGTATAAGAAGCCCCAGTTCGAGTAGTGACTTAATTGAGAAGTCTGGACGACTGTTGGTCTCGAACCTGAACTCTGCAGTCTCTGGAGATTGCAACCAACTTTAGGTAATTTCATAGCATACTGTCTCGCTATCGCATGTGCTCTCGGAAGAAGTGAAAACATGCTTATAAAACTTGCACAAAATAACATAACATGTAGTAGGCCTACTTTAGTCGCATACACTGGTAACCCTCTTAACAACTGTTCTCTCTACGCCAATATGATGTGCACTTCAGTAGAAAACCTTTGATGAGATTTTGCTTGAGAACTGACGATTGGACATTTCTATCGCTGGTAAAGGGGTTTCACGGTGTTTGAAACTGAGGGCGCTGTTCATGATAAAAAAAGTGCGTACACAATTTTTCATGTGTTTGTTTTTCCAAATTTCGAATTTGTCTCCGTCGCAGGCTTCGAATTGTACACGGACACCATTTATATAAAGACCTATTATGTTAACTTGTGCCGAATGAGACGACTTCCTTCATTAGCTTGACTGCACAAAGTATGTTTCTCATTTAACAAAAGTGTTTATTGATTGAGCCCAAAGCTTCGGAGTTATGGTGTTAAAGGGCCTCGGTAATGGAATTTGTTTGACTGCAACCCTTGAAATACCCCCTTTATCGTTCAGTTACCTCCATTTTCAATTACTGTTTTGCTATTTTCAAACGTTCTTTTAGTTTCATTTGGATTTCATGCTGACGAGAATTTCCATTTTTTATGAGCAAAAGCATGATTCCATTTCAGGAAAAACCTCAAGGCTGCTTTGATTTGCACCCCCCCAAAAAGTTGGAATTTTTTTAAAATCTTTGTTGTCCTTTGTAATTCATTGGTGGTTCAGACAAATAAGTAAGTACATGTACATGGCAATGATCCAACCAATAAGCTGAGCACCGTACCGTCTTCCCCGAATGAAATCACAGCATCATGGCCCTCAATTGTCCGGAAGACAAAGGAAATTTAAATTGTTTTAAAAGGTGCACTTCGCAGTACATTTAACCACTGGTGTTCAAAAATCGGAGAAGAGTATAAAGATGAACAAAAAGTACCTTCAAAAAGGCCCTCTCGTGAGCTCTTTAAAACAGAGCTACCACATAAACGGAGAAAATGCCAATATTTAGAAAAAAGCTCACAATAAAACACCCAAGACGCTTTGGGCATTTCAAACTTCGCCTTGCATTGATGTAAAACAGAGGATTTTTTTTCATAGTTTGATATCTATGGGCACCATGAAATCCGGCCAGTTATGTAAACGCGCAGCCTACGGCTGGTGGCCAGGAAATGGGCCCAAAATTACTCACGCGCACCAAACCGCGATTTGCTTGCATCAGAGCGCCGTGTGGTGCGTTGAGTTTACGGTCTTTCACGAATCGCGGGGTGAACATAACCAGCGTACATTTCTGAAAGATTTGTACCCTCCAAATTGCTCTACTTGATTGCACGTAATCATCAATTGTTTATTTGACGAAGGGTTCACGGTTGTTCAAGGTGATCATCTTCGGATAAAAATGTCCAAAAGTCATTAAATTTTAGTCACCCTCTTAAACTTGAAGAGAACATGAAAAAGATGAGGAAACGAAGTTTAAAATTATGTGTGTCATGAACACCTGATAAACTTGATAAAATTTTCTTGTTTTTTTTTTTTAATTGGGGTATTAATCACTGAGGTTTGCAGCTACTAATACTGGTTTGCAGCTTTGAGGGTTTGTCGTAGGTCAGCGAATACGGCCAAGCGATTGCTTTGTACGTTCGTTTGAACTGTCCCGGATGGATGTGCTGTTCACATTATATGAGGAATTGTTGTCCCCAGCAGTTTAATATGGGTGCGTGTGTGCGTACATGGTGTGCTTGGGGTGCCAACCCCGCACCCCCTTAGTCAATTGTGTCGGAAAAATCATTTTGCTGCAAGTATGGAGAAGTTAACAGCAAGTAGGGGGGGAGGTCAAGTATCGTGTCAGATCTGGGAATCAGACAGTCATTACACTCATGAAATTTATCGACGGCCCCTCGGCAAATTTCATGATGGTAGCCCCTCCCCCTTTAAAATGGTCTGGCGACACCCACGTGTGCACATTAATGTGTTCAATAATCTCTTTCGTTTCGTCTTTTCTTTTTCTGTTGTCCCTTTCTCCCACATGTCCGCACCCCACCGTGGCAAATAGACGCGTGGGAAAGAAGCGAATGTTCAGTTCGAGTCAAACATGACAATAAAAGTGGTTCCCTTTAACTATGTCGCCATCACGGCTGGCAATTTTACTCGATGATGGATTTAGCCTTATTATGGAGTTTCATCACAATCGATTCTCCCCCGTGAGTTGGAAATATTATAACAATCAACAAATCCTTCATCGTTTCCTTTCTAGCGGAAAAGAAGCCTCACACATGCAGGCACGTATAAAGATATAAACAACTTGCTCTGTCCCGAAATGAAAACAATCTACCATGCAAAAACTTGACAGAAAAGTGGATGAGGGATTTTTTTCTCACCTGGCGCCTTTTGAAAACGAAAGCTCACCAAGAATTCCCTTCTGGACAGATTACAAGGTTAACATACAATCCGCCACAGGAACATACCGTGTATTTTACCATAGTTGGAGGATTCACCCACTTGCTCACGGGCATACCCAGGCATCAGACTGTCGGTCCCCCAACTGAAGTCGGCCTGTGAGAGACTTGCTTACAGCTTGTACGTCCAGGCCGTCTGGATCAGGTGCTGAATTCAAAGGCAATAAACTGTATTCATGGTCGGCCATCTTGCATTGAAAGTGATGTTTAACTGTTCGACTTTGGGACCTGAGAGTAAACATAACAGAAATAAAAAAAGGCTCATTACAAATGTCAGTTTTACATTTTTAGTAATGTCAACGTTAAGATCAACTGTATCTAAATTTTGTAAGTCACAGTTAAAGAAATGAATGTGATGAGGATTGGAACCCAAAATAGTCTGACACAACCCCCATTTACTATATTGCACCGAATATCATAGATTCAAGGAACACGATCAAAATGGCTCCCCCCGTGAATAAGATTCATCGAAAACAGTAAACTGCACTTTTACATTTTGTATGCATCTTCTTTCACAGTAGGCTTTCCTCAAAGGACCCTTTTCCGGAAATGAGCAGCTCGAACTTTTAGAAAGCCTGCGAACCCCTCGCAACAGGCGTGTTGCTTTGTTGTAATGGGGCTGACGCTGATCTTTGACATATGCGAAAGGCTCAGTGGCGCAGCTGGGAGGGGGAGGGTTACTGCCCCTCCCCTGGGAGTCCGTTCCCCCCAGTGCCCCCATTTGAAATTTCAAAATGTTCACAATCTGTGTACAAGCTACACTTTATTTCCTAAAATTTGAGCCCTTGGAAAAAAAGAGATTGTTGGTCAACGAGGCCTTCAAACAGACAGGAAACCTCCAAACGTGTGTGGACTCATGGGTAATTTGACTGGGAGCGACGACACGTGCTCTGAAAAAGCCAAGAACCACCAGCAGTTTCTGTAATTGAGCTTATTGGAAACGCATTCAACCAAATCGGAACTTACTCCTAATTAGCAACTGGACTGGGAGGGAGTTTACAGGCTCGCATAGCTGATGTGGAGCAGGCCTGATTTGTCTCCAGACGGAATATACTATCCTATAAAAATGTCCGACTAATTTCATGCAATTAGGGCACAGCATGTGCTCTCGATAAGTATCCAATTATCAAAGTAATCATGGTTCAGCCCGATTCCCCGCTTCCCAATTAGCAGTATTAGTAGCATCTAAGCTCGTGAATAACGTACAGACATAAAAGAAGAGACCAGGGCGGATTACCCATCTGTAGTTGTAAATGTTTTGATTAATGAAAAGGAATCATTTTAAAACATCTGACTGGTAAGGTTTAATTAGTTCAAGACAAACAATGAACTGTTTTGATACAGCATGAAACGAGGTTCACGATTAAAGATTTGTTAGACTGTTTGCCAGACAATCACAGATTCCTGCAGCCGAGGCATCCAAAATTAAACAAAAGTTAAAAGGGGCAAAAGAGAAAAACACTTAGAGAAAATAATAAAAGACCTGACATACTCTCGTTAACGGTAATTATCTTCCTGTATGTTATCTTCTGTTTTAAATGCTCAATCTGATCCGAGGCAGGCTAACCTAACCTTAAAGAGCCCCCAACGGAATATCCCCATTGTCTACAAGACCATGGCAAAGAACGTTTTTCTTGCCCCGATCGGCTCTTAAATAGTTCTTCGAGCTTGCACTGCAAACACTGTACGAAGTTTTCACATTCCATGTAGTGGACGAACAGTACTTCCCTTTTCACTGAATGGCAAACGTTTCGGTCGAAAGTGCCCAATTGGAACTTTGGTGAATTTTAAATTAACAATGAATGCAATAATAATTTACAGTAAGATAATAATTTATTCATTTATGAAGCACAAATCTGATACAGTTACGTTCAAATGTCTTGTACAATAACATTAAACGTGGTCGAGCCGATGGCATAAGAAGGCGCCTCCGGCAGCCGCCAAATGACCTGCACCCACCTACATCTATCGAGAGGAGACAACAAGAAGCGGTTACAGTTTTAGAGGAGGGACGAAAAACCCAGAGAAGAAATTTCTGGGTAAGGCCACGGAATCTGGTAGGGACTGAAAACCCGATTCACATTCGGACCGAGCCGCGAATCGCACCCGGGCCGCAGAGGTGAAAGGCGAGGAAAAGAACTATTACGCCAACCTGACTCCCAATAACAACATCACTTGAAAAGGGACAGTTGGTGTTTCCTCGGCCGTACGTTAGACAGGGCTTTTGAGGTTTAAGGCTTACACCTTACATTCCGTTAAAAGTGTAATCTCTTATCGTAAATAGAAATAATTATTGCGCCCGCTTTTCTTATACCATGAGGACAAGAGCTCATTCTGGATTAGGTGAGGATGTATCTCAACAATTATGCACAGGGCCTTGTCGTTTTTTTTCGCCCATAGAAATAATTATTTCCTGTTTCAAGTGTCATAAAGCAGAAATAATTTGTAGCATTTCAACCCTTAACAATGGAGCCAGCAAACATCATGCCACACCTCCCAAGAATCGGCAATGGAATTGACGTCCACCGGCCTGGATTTATGACCACCATTGGCCCATTTTCTCAAAAATTATATTCCATGAGAGTTCACTAGCAGACTGTCACACACCACAGTCTTCGGAATAGTCCCTTTAGCTACATACAAAGATAGCGCTTAATTAAAAACCCATTTGTGCTGTAAATGTTTTTAGATATGCATTTCATATTGAAGTGTTTTGCTCATTGTTCAGTTAAGAGATTGTAAAGCCATAAAATCGGCTTTAGGGAGGCTGAGGCTGGTTTGGCTTAGTTAATCATTTATCCTTTTTTTCTGGTGAGGTGGTCCACAGAAGATGGATTTCTTTCTTCGTTTTACCGCGAACCTGAAATGTTGACATATCAACCACTCGCAAGAAAACATCAACAGCCGCTGACCGCACCGGTTCGGCCCTCATTGGCCTCTCGGGGTCACGTGGCTTTTTTGTGGCGGCTCCATATACGGTGGCAGAGAGGCGGCTCGGACGGGTTTTATGTTGATTTGATCGCGACGATTTCGGATTGAGCGCAAGGTGTCGTTGCGATTTTAGTGTCTTCCTGATTCCGGTGTTAAGTGCCCCAAGGGGTGTGGGACTGGTCCCAATTTGAGAAACTGAGCTCTTGTTGTTGGGGGACATTTATCATATCTTTCGTTTTTTCCCAACCAGTCTGAATAAACTTCATCTCCTCCAAATTAACAATTCATACATTCCACAAGTAATTATTTTGTTTCGAAGCAGTGCACTGCACTTATATTTTTTTTCAAACGTGTCAACAGCATATGAGACCATTTTCAATTTTGTCCCTCTTTCTCGCTCACAGATTCTTTTGATCTCAGGCTTCATGTCCTTTGCTTTGATCATAAAACAAGGGTTACGTTTGATGGGTAATAATGTTAAGGGGAATTCTGCTTTCGCTTAGCAATTAGATAATTTTGTTTTTCGCTGCTCTCTCGTCAAAGATGGAGGTCTGGGCTCATCTGTCGCATGATGAGTGAAGTCCTTGTTGTTGCGTTTTCTATTTAGCGAGGTACATGCAGGGGATATACGGACGGGTACTTTGTTAAGTTTTTCAGGGTGAAAATACGGACGGTGACACTTTCGGCAACAAACTGCGCGCTGAGTACCCAACTTTTGCACGGACTTGTTGGCTTTGGTAAGTAAGTTCCAGACTAAAATCACCTCATCAGCAGACCATGATTAATCAGAGTTAATGAAAGTGAAGTGTTGAACTGTCGTCATTTTCGTTTGTGAGATTCATGATCATTAATTGTTTCTAAAACTTGTCTCGTTTGATTGCGTTAACTTAGCCCAAAGGGAATTTTATCAAAATAAGCTTCTTGATGGTAATATGCCATGCCAAAATGTGTTGGGACGAACTGACTTTATCCAAGACAGTCGATGTCTACACAGTTTAGCCAATTCAGTTCAATTTATAGCACTGTTTAGAAAGACACTTTCGAAGAAACTTAGCAAGTTGGCTATTCAACCACCGAGTCTGTCTGCACGCAAACGTCACGAGTGTTTATAGGAAAGAAAAATGGTCGACGGTTCAAACCAAAACCATGACTTTGGCAGTGATTTGTTTCTTGTCAACTGCTATCTGCATAGATATGTGTCATGGAATCACTTGAGTGGTTGTCATGAAATCTACATGTACGGACCAGCAGAGATATGTCACTCTCAAACCGTCCTTTGTGCGAAATCTAGAAAATGCATCACCTTAGAATTGTGAAAGATATAGCCTCCATTCTGAAAGTTAAGACACAAAGTTATCCATGTAGCTTTGCGAATGAATTAAAATCATAATTATATTTCCACTTAAGAGGGTGATCTGTAACCATGGACATGCAAAACGCAAAAACTGACCATATCCAGTGGACTAATAAAGAATCAATCAGTATCCAGTCTTAGTTACTGGTGAACTGATTTACCAATTACAAACCTCACTGCCATAATAAGGAGTTATCGTGCTTTTGCTGTATATGCAGTACACAATGTTGAATGGTCTTGACACTGCAACGGGTATTATCTCCAGCAAACCTCATTTGTCAGAATAGAGATAGGGAAGCATGAATGTCAAGAGCAGAAAGGCGCAAAGGCATTCATACCTCCACGGATTTAGTTATTAGGGTACAAGTTTGTACAAATTTAATAAAAAACGAATCATGACAGCGAAGTCAACAAAACTGGCCTCGAGTCTGTAAAACGTCAACGTCTTTTTGGAAGGGGGAAACAGATAACTTGCAGGTGTTTGTATATCTTAGTAGTTTCATGAATAAATCATCCTTCTTTTAATAAATATTCACAATCAACTTATACCCCATTCAAATACATTCGAAATGTGACACGCGGGAGTCAGCCAAACCTGGCAGAAAAGATCGAAGTTATTAAAAAAATCATCTGCGTAAATATATTTGTCAGTTGAGATGATTACTCCGTCATTATGTATGCGTTGGGAAAACGTAACAGCAAAGTATCCTTCCTGCCGTCTGCGAGAGCAAAACCTCCCCATGAAGCAGAAATGAACTGTTCATCATATTCATATTAAACCGACAAACCAACCACTTGATCAATCAACTTCGGCTACAAACCTCGGCCGTACGCCTTACTGGAACAGCTCCTTAGTATTCATTCCAAAATTTCAGCATTTGATCCTGGTATGTCAAGATTCATTTCTGACACTACAGAAACGTGAAAGTTCTGCTAAATATCGACCCCATTGCAGCCTATTGTCACAATGCGTCTGAAGCGGGCGTCCTTTTCATTGCTTATTGAGGGCGCTGGACCAAACTAAGAGTAGCCATACAATGTTCTCAGTTGAGCAAAGTGAATTCGTCCTTTCGGTCGCTACAAGTATCAGAGATAGTGAATATTATAAACAAAACCTAATACTGCGATAAATGATAAAAGAGGATACATGAATGAACTTGCTCGTTAAGCTAATACGTGTATGTCCAGTGTAAGTCCAGATGTGCGTGTACATGGGTAAATAGTCTATAGGTCTTCGCCGAAGTACAGAACCATAAATAAACCATGCCTTAGTGCCAAGTTAACAGCTTATAAAACAGAAATTCATACCAACAGAGAAAAAGTGGACTTGAAACGAGAGATAAAAAGTGACCAGAGATTCTCTGAAGTTATAAAGTCGAAGTTAAAAATCTAAATTGTCTGTATTTAATCAAACTTATTTCATCATGAACGGCTATAAAGATAAATCAACACAAAGAATCATTGATTTTTTCATACAAAGCGAAAAAGCGTCTATTTCACTGCTTTTCAAATCCAGCCTTTGCAAACAACAAAATGAGGATGAAAAGCGATATCCAGGAAACTCTCAGATCTACGCAGTATTTATCTCAATGTTTTACCGCCAACCAACAAAATAATAGTCTAATAGGCAAGCTATAATGTCTGTCTGTTGAGTTTCAAGTTTAAACCACGGCATCACCACGGAGCCGATAAGTCTGACCCTATAAGCCCAGGAGATTCATGGCCTGCGCGCCAGTGGAATCACGTGACCCTGAAAAAAATGATTAAAACGAATTGGGCCTAACCTATATCAAATAAGTATAACCGCAGAAAAAAATTATATCGGATCATTTGCTTTTAAGATTGTGTGAGCGTTACTCATCGTTAAATCTTATATTTCTGGGTGTTTACTCACGGTTGTGATGAAGTTGGGAACAAGGAAGAAACAGGGGACGTTTGGAGTCGAATGACGGGGGACCCAGCTGCCGTTCACCGGTAAGTCAGTTCGCTCGAACCGTTGATCTTCCGCTCATTTTCCAGTCAACGAAATTTGTAATACGGGCGAAAAAAATCTGTCCTTTTCTGCCAAAGGTGAGAAACGTGGTTGCCAAATAAAACATTAAAGGGACAGTCTGAAGTGTATCCACAATTAAGTGCATTGCTTATCTGTCCTTGAACAACCGTTTCGTGGCAAACAGCAATGTCAAGTCTGTACTCGGACGAACACCATCTTATTTCGAAAAACCTACAAATAAAAACCCACAAATATCAGAGTGGTTCGATGCCATACCCCCTTGAATACAATCTTTAAACGGTTGGTTTACCGCTGTCTCCAGGCGAATGTATCTCTGAAAAGCCGACTTTGGCGCTCAATCAATTTTCTTTTTATTGGTGTCGATATATCACCCGAATCAAACAAAACACATGACAGTGCACCGCAAGAAAAAAGTCCAGCTGTCTTCAGTGGTTCATCTCATTTAAGACTTTATCCCTTTCGCCCCCATAGGCCCACAGTAACCTGATGAACAGTTTCGTCGCGATGTTAAGGCCTAGGAGTCCTCTTCGTATCGATGTCTTTAACTGGAAAAATAGCTCATTTCTCTCCTTTTTCTGGTCATGTTTTAAAAAACATTTCTGATCGAATTGGCAGGCATTTTGATTTTTGTCCAGAAACTTGGAAGTTCGGTAGACAATTATTTTTCGTTAATAGTTCAAATTGAATTCAAAAACAAAAGAAGGTATGATGTAGTGGAGATGTACGCTGTTGACAAAGTGCATTCATAAATTCATAAGTTCTGTTTATATTTTAATTTTTGACTAATTTAAAAATCAAGGGAGCAGTTACTTATAAAAATGATGTATACCATCTAAATTTCAAAGTTTAATTTTCTGTTGGTTCATAGCACGTTCCGATGTGGCTATGATTAGGTTTCCTTTTCATCGATAAAAACGAATTATCGATAAAAAAAGTGAGACAATACAAAAACTTACTACGACGATTGGATTTGACGGTTCAGTTCTTAAATTTTTGATGGGGAGCATTTCCCATGCTAATGAGTTCAAACATTCTTTTTTACCAAGGATGTATGAAAATCGTACCTTAGATTTCTTTACACAAACTTCAACATTTATCAATTTTAAGCACCTGTGGTCAAAGAACGGTTTGCAAAATAACACAATAATGCTATTTTGACATCGAATTCCTCTACTTTGTATAACAAAAGTTGAAACCCAATCATATGAGAACTTCCGGACTTGTTTCCGAGTACGATAATAATCGCAGCGTGTGCAGTGTACGTTTTAAGCCGTGAGTGACGGGCTGTGCTATCAGCCATTTACGCTAACGCCTCATTGTCCAAACTGACTCGTGATCGAAAGGGACATGTTCGCGTTGTCCAACGAAATTCACAAAATCACAGATACATTCAACAAAATATTTGATCTTACTGAATTCAACATAATGTTATCGTTGACGTCATTATCGCAATTACCCAACAGGCAAAATAACTGTAACACTGTTTCAGAATTCGGGAACACGGATTCAACCACCCATGAATTAAATTTACATGTACAATGTTATGTGTGCGTACTGTTTTGCTTAACGCTGTCCAACCGTGTCCGTTCATTTTTCAAGATTCACATGCTTTCTACATATAATCTGCTAGCTACAGATTACTTTATTCATTGGAATCCTCTCGCCTGTAATTCCTCAAGCATGAGAGAAAGGAAAGTACTTCTTTCTTTGCATAAAGTGAGGCTTTTTGTGGAGGGGGTGGAAACCGAGTCCAGAGGTGTTGATTTGTTGAATACTTTCGTTCATTAGAAAGAAGACCTGCCTTTTCCAACTGGCTCTGATATAATATTGTTACACAGCATTTCCGGATCTTTTAAAATTTCTTCCTCGAGCAGAAAATTTTCCTGATGCTTGATCGAGGAGTGACGAAACTCCGCGTGAAAGTAAGCGAGTAGGATCAATTACCGGTGCGCGACCTAAAATCCGACCGGGAAGGTCGCAGGTGTAGCCCCGTATACCTTGATCTTGCTGGCTCGGGGAGAGACGGATACCTGGACCGTGACCATGCGTGCAATAACTCACCACTAAACGATCCCTTTTGAACGGGATGCTAGTTCGTTCCATCGGTCCATGGCATTAAATTTCAGAGCTGTTACACATTTTTGTATGCACGATTTTAATGCATAATATTCATACTTATAAAATCTTAAGAATCCTGAAAAGTCCCCTTTTTCGCACGTAATATTGTAATTAAATTGGGACACTTTCAACGATGGCATTTAGTCTGCACTCTTGACAAGAAAAGCTAAAAAGAAACAGTGTGTCTAGTTGGAATTACTATCATACATTTTGAGATGTATGAACTTCCCGAGTGGTTATGTTCTGGAATCCAGAAAAAGATACAAAATAAAAACACAATCACTTCTTCTCATCATTAATACTTTATGTGGAATGTATTGGAATATCAATGAGGCTCAAAGAACACTTGCTATGAACCTTAGATGAAATCTCTGTGAAATATATCGATGTCATTAATTTGTAAAAGATTTTATTTTGATTAAAGAAGTCTTTTATGTTGAAATGAAGCTTGATAAGTTACCGTTTTGTTTAAATAATGTGGATACCAACCATTTGAGAATAAACCGTTTATTTTTTTTAAATCTAAAAACAAAGAACAGTCGAGTGTGGTTCTAGAACAGTTTTGAATATTTGCTTTTGTCAAATTTCCAGCCACGACATGGATTGTGTGTCTGAACAGGTCAGAAAATGGCCGCATGGACAGCGGGTGACATCAAAGGCATGTTTGTCTTAACCCATGTGTCGTATACGTCCGTCTCGTCGGCAGCCAACACCAGGAAGAGATACGACCCCCCATCACTCTTCCCGGGTATGACATGCGTGTTTATTTACCGATGTGTGCCTGTCCCAGTTAAACGACACCGCCCCAACCCCAACTCCGCACTGTAGCGGCCGGCACGGAGGTGCTTCGGCTCCGCGTGTTTACACCGTACCTATCGGTGGTTATTGGTGCTCAACTGAACCACTGTTGGTCATAAAACTGATGTATTTATGAATTCAAAACGCAAACGCACGCCTGGCTTATGTCGATACATGTGTGTAGAAATTACATGGTTTGACTGTATATCTGTAAACTTGTGATAAGATTGAATGCTGACAGAGACTCAAATTGCATTGGTTCACGGAGAGATTGTGTGAAACAAAATTCTGCCCCCCCCCCAAAAAAAAATCAGCTTTCAATTATCTCGGAAAAAAGTTTGATTGTTGTTTATGGTCACAAAGACACTATCAGTAAAAATTAAGTTGTCATACAATTAACCATTTTTACACCTGAAAAAAAATCCAAGTACACTGATGCTTTCCCTTGAACAAGATAAATCCGTGAAAGAAACGATCGCGATTACATTATCATTTCAGCCGTATGGCGTAGCTCATTGACATCCAGTCAATTCCCAGTGTAGCATTTGCATATTCTAGTTGAGTTTAATAATGCGATCTATAAGTGAAACGAGCGACACAGCCTTGAAAGAGAATCCTTGAAATATAATGGCGTCAATTATAACAACTTGGATAAAAAAAGACTTGAACTTAAGGTTTTGAGAAGTATGCCAGTTGTTTAGGGAACAACTGCTCTGCATGCCAGAGGTTTCCCTACTGGTTCGCTGGGTCAATCAAATCAATCGGTCTGTTACACTTTCATGGGTTTAAAGACTTACCTTTCGTCATAATTATTGTCAAACCACTCGGGCCGTAATGCTGTAAATCAAGAGAAGGAAAGTTTATTTATATTGAGGTCCAGTGGTAATTCTGGTTTTCATTTGGCTGGGGTCATCACGTTGTTTTTCAACACAGCACGAATTGTACAACATCGCTGACAGTGTTGCACATTACATGGTAAAATGTACACAATATTTCTCAAACCGTATACCTCGAATTTGCCCCTGAACAGGATGTATAAGATATGGAGCCCTGCTAATACTCTTATTGTGATTTTTAAGATAACAGTTCCTACAAATGCTTCGTTTTATAAGCAAAAGTGTGACGTCATCCAAATAAGAAACCTCAGTGTTAAAGATGTTTCTTTTCTAAGCCTTGGATATATTTTGGCAGTCTTAAAGTTATTTACTTTGGGAAGTCGATCGCTATTGTTTCAATTTATGACATGAACCGACGAACCGTTTGTCCACAAATATTTTCAAGAATCCTTATAAGCAAATTTTGTCTTGAAAGTTTGGCCAGAAAATCCCCAAATGAACGGTATCTTCCCATACAGACATTGCAGCAACAATGCCCTCTTTCGTTTTAAATTTTAAAGGTGCATGGCTGTGATGATTGTAGGATAGCTGTGGAAAATTTCACATTTTTTTTTAAAATTCAACATTTATTTCAACATTGCCCTACAAAGACACATAGATAGTACATTGCTATACTTAAGAACAAGAATGCGCATATTTAAATTCAAAATACATTTAAACAATTGAATTATTACGCAGGACAAATAATAATATCACTTGAGCACAAAAGCAGGGGGCAACATCTAGGTACGAGGGTAAAGCTAAAAGCTTTTGTACCCTGACCTGGGACTGACAAGAACAAGGACTATACAAACATTAGATATACATGTACAGGAATGAGACAAGACTTAACCATGGCTGAATCCATCTGTCTGATGTGTACATTGTATAATAATTAAGTGGCATCACAAATTTTCCAAATATGTATTAAGTAGTGTCATTTTCAGTTTCTTGGCAAATGCAGGCGGAGTTGGCAATGATTTAAGAACGTCATTCAGTTTGTTCCAACTTGAAAAGCTTAAGCTTTCAATGAATAGTTTGAGCCCCGATAGGGCTGGGGAGGTTAACCCGCCTACCGCCCTTGATTCAGAGTGGAATGTTTTAGTCTGTGTAAATCATGACTTTTACTTTCACGAAAGATCCCAACGTCACGCTGACGACGGACTGGTACGGTGTGCATCCTGTTGTCGCTTGCCAGTAGATATGACGGAGATTACCCAGGGAGGGCGCTCTTATTCACTGGATGGCAGAGCCGTGAGAAGGAGTTGCGACATGAGTGTTACCACTGTTGGCAATAAACTTGCAGGTGTATGCACCAGTGAACATGGACAGTTGGTAGACAATAGCTGCACGCTGTACTACTGTACACATAGTAGACAGCCATTTTGTTTCCAAAATCTGAAGCTGGCGCTAATCTCGCTATGCACAGCTCTGCTGGGTGGAAGGCCGTAGACAAAAGAAGCAATAGTGTCTAAAGGGTAAAAGGACACGGGCGACGAGCTTCCGGAACCCCAGCGTGGTACGCCTATGGGGATTTTACTTGGGGCCAGTCTATCACGTTTCATTAATTTATGGAAGAATAATTCTTAACTGAAACCATCCCAAGAAACACTCATTCTTGAAGGTTGGCCTTTTTTCTTCAAGTGGTATCGTGATAAAGTCACATGGAGATGGTTAACAACCCAAATTTCCTGAACGATCTTTCATTTCCGGCATTATCGTTCCTAGGTTTTCTTGTTCATGCACATTCGTTTTCATTTCATTTACTGACGTGAAAACGATAATGATTAACGTTGCAAAGATTTATCTACCTGCAGTCTGTAGATGGATTTTAGACTTAGTGGAGCTGACCCGATGGAGTTCTTATTAGGAAAGGCTAAAGATAAGACTTTAAAATTTTTCGTAAATGCATTTTACTTCCGTTAAACGTGTAAAAATGCTAAACTTATATTTGTTTTGCTTTTATTTCAACATTTAACTAAAGTCTATACGGTAGCCTAAAACTCAATACTGTAACTTTTTATCTGCGTCGTCACGCCTGTATTGTCGATTTTCAGACGTGAGGGGCCAATTTTTACTACGACGTTGCTCTTTCAGGTTAGTAATATTTCACTTTCTATAAATTGCCATAAACTCAATATTTTACAAAGCTTTTTTAAGAGATTTTTTCAGACGTTAACGAAGGAAAAACAGTGGAATTGTCAAATTTTTGCACGTTATTTTTTTCCCGGCACACCGGACGCGCCGTTATAGGGACTCAACTGTCAGGCTCTATAATAGTAACAAGCCTGGGCGAAATTTCTGGAAAAAAATTGGATTTGATACCGTCCTTCAGTCCTTTGATGCATTTAATCTTTCCTTATATATTCTGCTTGCACCATCGAGCCTACAGTGAAGATATCCATGTCAAATGGATGCCCGTTTTCGCAACGCTGCCCGTAACTTTGTAAAAATCAAAAGACGTCTAATACAAGAATTTCAACAACAGTCATGAAGAGGGCGCCATATCTTACTAACCGCTGGACAATCTCTCTCGTAACTTTGAAAGTATAGTTTCTGTGCAATTCTCGTCAGTAGCTTCAGGAAAGAGTAACGTGGGCTGTGACTGAAAGAAGCTGATGGATATGTAAATGATTCGCAGTCTGCTAATTTCCAAGTCTGTGTCAGTTATGATAAATCTCATTTACGATTGCGTTTTATCTCAAATCTTTTCTTTCTTAAAAACAACGGAAAAAGTACTCTCGTTGTGCATGTTGGTGTGGATATTGGGGGACTAAGGCCGTAAATGGCAAGGAGACGTGCGGATTTATAGTGTACTAATGAAAGGATTTAGAAGTCACGTGGTAGCTTGTTCTTTCAACCTTGTAAGTAAACTGGTCTCGGTAGGTACCTTGATCAAAGAGGATTCAGTGCATAGTAAAACCGGTGCTAAAAGCTTAGAATGATCTCTTCACTCTTTGACGGTACAATGACACTTGCTCAGCACTTGCAGCACCGTGACTTTAAATTCACCAGGCAAACAGCCTATTGCAACTCATTTCTTTCTTCTGTAGAGTGCTAAGAGGCAGAATTTACCGAAAGGTGTGACAGTTTTGTGTCCCTGTTACATCTGACCTTTGTTGTTTGACATGGAAAAATCACCGGAACTGATTTCAAACTACATGTATTACGATTTGTTTGGCAGGTAATTTGCATTAATTCATCACTCTTAGAAATAAGAAAATGTGTTTGAACTTACAAAATCATGTGTCAGATGTGACACGAATAAAAAAGACCCCTAATTTCTTGAGTTACCCATATGCATTGTTTACTTACTTTATTTCCCCTCCTCTCCAAAGCATGTCAGAAGCCCAAAACTTTATCCTACTCGTCAGAAAGGCTATAAATGGTTGCAAAAAAAGCTGCCATTGAAAAAATTGCCCCCCCCCCGAAAATGTCGTGCCTGATCAGCCTTCGAAGGCAGGGGAAAATAAAAAATTGATATTTGCGTTGTCGAGGAGTAACTTTGGCGGCTTTGTTGAAAGCGATTATCAAAGTATATCTCCCACTAAAACGCAAAAGGGAAGTCCTTTTTTTCTGTCTGATAGATGTTCTATCTTTGAACGTTAAAGATATGCTTACCCAAAATGCTACGGAAAAGTTGATTATAAAATTGTAAAATTAACCCCTCCCTTTCCCCAAACCCACCCAAATCATTAGACTATTACAGAAAACAGAATGGAAAAAGAAGGAATAAATCACTATGTATTCTGCCGATAGTTAAACTTCGTCTTTGAAATACCGCGCCCTGCTAGGAAAGCAATTCAATGTAGAAAGAACGTAGTGCTCCTCTCTGGCAATTGTTACAAAATTCCCGCCAAATTTCAACTACTTTAGCGCCAAAACTGCTTTTTACTTTCTGCTCTAATTCCTTTTCAGACCGATGACTGCCAATTTTAATTTTTTGGATATGAAATATTTACCTTTACGTGGTTATGGATCAGACTGACAAACCATGCTTCCATGTTCAATGCTTCTTAACCTACATAGCAAAGTGTCTTACTTTCTGAACACCTTAAAGGATTCTATCTCTTGCATGCCTGCCACATCTTGCAGGCGCAGAGGGTGCATCTTCGATTGATATATGGCCACCATATGGGCCTGACTACACCATCGGTACATCAGAAGATACACGTTGTCCCCAGTACTCAACCGAGGTCGTTAATTAAAGGCTTTAAGTAGCTGACAGGAACGAACCCTGGCAAGGCGTACAGACTGGGTGATACTGAGGTCTAGATTGCATCGTTTAATCTGCGGTTTCTGCCTCACAGAGCCACCCTATGTTCCAGCAGCGACTGGTGAGTTTCTAATTACGTTGGCATGTATGGGCATTCGAATTGCCCACGGAGGAAAACAAAACTGAAACTAGAAGGGTGGGGGAAAAAAGAAGAGATTTGAAAGTTGCAAAGTGTGATTTGTCATATATCTCTGGAATGATCGGCATCCAGGCCGCACTCATTTTTCTTAAGCCTACTGACTGCACGATGCAGTAAAAGAATGGAGTTAAAAATGTGTTCAATAATTTCACATAATCCTCTCAAGTCAAACCCGAAGAAGAAGAATTTGCCCTTTCACCACGACTTTAGTCCGGAAGGTGAACCTTAAACAAATTTAAAGTACATGTAGCGACATTCCTTTGCTCATGAACGGTGAAGCACTGTTCACTCACTACTATAACCCCCCCATCAGATTCAAACACGATCTTACGTCCTCCAGAAATCGGGAGAGCGTGGCGGTCATGGTAAGATCTTGTACATCGTGGTAAGAACTCTGTGAGAACTGATATCAACAGGGTCTCCGTGGACAGGGAAGTCGTGCCAAAATTTTGAGCATGCTCAAAATTTAACATGGGAGCTTATGAAAAGACATCACACCCTTGGTCTTATCAGCGGCACAGTGATGGCTCAACTGGGGTATTATTAAAATGGCGCACATCCTTGGAGGGCACAACCCTGTTTCTGGATGCTTCGCTTAGGAGTATTCGTTGTGAGGCTTACATTTGGGGAGGGAAGGGGAGGGGACACAGATGTTTGACGGGGAGGCAGAGCCCCTCTTTGCCCCCTCCCCGGCGTACTATAAGAAACTTATATCAATAGACATCCATATGGCCTTGAGGCACTTGAATCCTCTAGTGTAAAACTCCTGCACTGAAATCGGGCAAAATGACATGAAACAAACAGAAGTCTTCATTTCTTTGAACAGGGAAGAGCCTTGTCAAGCATGGGCAATTGGGGGCACTTAACGCCTCGATGAATCTGAAGCAAATTGTCAGTGATCAGCTAGAGCCGAGAAGCATTTATGATAAGTTACTCGAATTTCTGTTTTATTTATGGGAAATGGACTTTCATAATGAACAACATAAGGGCTGTGAAGCCTTTTAGACTAGCCTACTAATCTTCTAGCGAATCCACCTTTGACAAGACAAGCGCCATTCTCAGTGATTTCTTGAAAGGAGAGAGTGTGTGTTCATTTAACTCATTCACGAATAGGGGATCAGTAGGCCACATTACATTGAAAGCAAATCAATCTGTTCATTTTGGGAACTTAAACGTGAAAGGGAGAGACGAATTTTTGAATGAGAGGCACTTTAAGCAAAAACTAGTCAGGCACTATTTTCTACAACAATTTAGAAAACAGATTCCGGGAACCCGATCGAAAGTGAATTTCTGGTGATGACGATCTTTTAGGTAGGAAACGATACATATAAGGTGTAAAAAGTAATTCGATCGTCTTTTGAAATAATCATTTCAGATTATGATTAATAAATACTTGTGTAATCTATTTAAACATTGGGGCAAGCCCAGATGCATTTATAAGTTGATGAATAGTGCTGGGTTTACCAATACATACAACGCAATTTTCAACTTTTTAGTATATGACAAGTGCTGAAAATCGACTCGAAGATTGACGTTTTAAGTTACTTTTAGACAAAAATTAACAACATTGATTTTTTCCGAAACGAATCGTGTAGCATATTCTAGTACCCCATAGTTATCATTGCTGTTATGCGTACAGAAAAATCCCCTTACTTTTATCCAGATTATCACGACCTAGTTTATATAAAAAAACAACAAACAAGAGCAATTTGTCTGTCCATTGGCTGTTTTCCGAAGTCCGGTTCGTTTAGCTCTGACGGCTTATACGACTCCATTTGATTGCCGTCGGCTGCCTTTGATTTCCGACAGAAACTGTGGGGTCCGTCCGCTGAAGCGGTCGTAAACCCTTACCGTAGAACCGCCCCGAACATGCTTTGATATCCGAGAAGAAAAGGAAAAAAACCGAGGTTTTGGTGTTTATTGAGTCCAAATGTCCAAGGAAAGGTTAACTTCGGACAGGTTCCGGCCGCCCTCCCGCCTGGTTTTCATCTGCTTTAAATTAAGCTGAGGGTAGACTGACTGTGCTAGTGTGTACGTCTGTCTTTGTTTTGGCCTAACTGTTTAAAGTAATCCGTCAATCAAAACTCAAACGTCAGATCAAACACATTTCACAAATACAGTTATTGCGGGCGAAATAAGTACTTGTGTAAACCAAATAAGAGTTATCAGCGTAATTGTTTCGCTGTTCTTGTTCGTACAGAAAGTGTCGAACGACCAGAAGTATTCTTTGACCTTATTGGGCCAACCGCTCCGCGCTGAGTGATGAGGTAAGCGATAAACGCTCATTCCCAACCAGTCAGTCACACCCTGCAATCTAAAATGTGATTTGATCCCACAAAACGACCCTAAAAATCACATTTTCAGTAATTTTGTTTTAGTTTGCATAAGCGAGAGCAAACAGAGCCCTTGGAATCGATATGAAAAAACCAACATCATGTGAAAAAAGTTGAACATTCTTGTTTATTTACACTGTGTAAAATTCTTTCCATGGTGTTCGACAGTTACAGAAAAAGGCTCTGATATCCTGTGGCTTTGTCATTAGGTTGATTCACAAATTAACATCTATGGAGGTGTCCGTACTTACAAGTAACAAAATGTCTGTACATTTCACTTTTTAGTTGATGCTGTCTTCTTGCTTTTAAAGGAAATATTGAATTTATCTCTGCGTTCTTAATTCACATTGGATTTCCTATTCAACAGTCATTGTAGAAGTTGGGATAAAGCTGGCTATTCTTAAGTGAGCTCAGTCGGTTAGTACCAATTTAAAGTTGGACGCCTCTGAAAGAATAAAGTCTTAAAATGTCACTCATTGAGCTAGAATCTTCGAAGTAACTCTTGAAACGACTCCAGAAACTGAGTACACAATGTTCCATGGCTTTACTGACAGTAAATGGAAGTATATGGTCACCGAAACTCAAATTGGCCTAATTTTCTGTGAGATTTTTATAAAACGTGAACACAAGACCGGAAATTTCTCTGCCCAATTGAAAAACGTTCAACTTTTAACCTAATTCTGCCTCTGTGTGGATCACTCTGGATTTATTCGGTGTGTCAAAATAATGAATTCATGGAACACTAGGACTGTAATTCGATTAGGGACAAACAACTTGGGCCAGCACGAGCGTCCATCTAACGTCTCATGACGGAAGATTACAAGCAAGCCGCTCTCGACCATGCAAGGCGGTAACACTTTAGCCATTTATGTTTGTAATTTATACATCACCGCTAATCGCATGGGTTGAACCCAAGGTACTTGACTGGACCCCCTCTGGAGACAGCGTCAAGACCCATCCGCTATCTTTCAGCTATATAAACCAACAATGATTGGGTAATGGCTGTCACGTGTCATTTGGGAAGTTTTCACCCCGTCAGGAAGCTGATGGAGAACGCATACTCGCAGGAGTTACGAATCTAGTTACTCTGCTTGTAAATACGGCACCTTTCTAGGCCACATTCACATTTTTCTCTCCCTTTGAACTTTGATCTTTGTCGATGAAGTTAACTGTCTTTGTCCAGTTCGGCCGGAAAAAGGACACAACCTTGTCGCTTCAAACTAGCGGCGATTAAATCGGCAGTAAAATATTCATTTTGTAGGCGGGAAAAAATAGAGCCATCAAAGTTTGACGACTGAATCTTTTATACCTCACCTTGGACTGACCGTGCATGATTGCAATCGCCATGCAGTACAACACACGACAGTATAGCCCGCCGTTCGAGGGCTTTCAAACGGGCACGCCATTCCGTTCAATTGCCCCGTTATACGAGAACATTACGGCCGGCAGTAACGGCTCGTTTGCTCTGTCCCAGAACGGTAATTACCTGGGTTTTATGGGCGGATTCAACTACCGTGCGAACGGTGCATCCCCTGGGTGTGGATACGGCGCAGGTGAGGTGGGAATCGGCTACGAAGGAGGGGGAGGAGAGTACGAATCAACCCAAGGTCTGTGGTCCCACCCTGCCGAGAAATTGGCGGCGAGAACAACTTCCTCTCTGAACTTTAACCACCAGGCTTCCCCGGCGAACAGCGGGTCGACACCGAGTTCATGTGCGGTTCAGCAGGGGAGTGATCCCGGGTTACCGCGGGACCCGATGAATCCTGAAGACGACATCTTTCCGGAGTCCAAGACACGACAAGCGTCAGCCGTGCTCGACCGCCTTCACATCACTTGCAAATCAAACGGTGAGATTTAAAATGAAAAGAGCTTTTGTTCAAAGCTACTTTAAAACTTATTTTACAAATTTCTTCTGTTCCCCAGTCCCCATGGCATGCCATTCTTAGATCCTTTGTAAACAAAGGGCAGACGTACAGTGTAGTGCAATGAAGTTGGTTAAATGTTGGTTAATAATTACCTCTATTTGATGGGATACAAAATGACCAACTTTTGGGAAGAATTTGTTTAAGTTTCGGAATGTTAATGTGAAAATAAATGTGAAAATTATCGGCTCAGTAGAGCGACGTTTGCCAATTTTAAAGGGTGTAAAGTCTAAGAGAACTATTCATTTTGAATATGCTACAATTTTTCCAGTAAAGAATCGGTCGGCGCGCGGAAACAAATCTTACAAAAACTCCACGTTTGTATCGTTACTGTGACACGTGAGCGCCTTTTAATGTCTAAGGAAACCTCCCTTGTTGGTTTGACATCTTGACTGATAAACATTTGCTCTCTCTCCATGAGGAGTTTGAACTTAGAAATAAGCACCAGCCAAGCCCACATGCAATCCTTCCATGTTCGCAACGATTTGTAGTCAGGACCTGTCAAATTCTAGAGGGCGTATTTTTCATTTGTCCATACCCCCTAGACTCTGAAGATTGTAATTTACACTTATCAGTGAAATATTTGACTTAGGAATCTGAAAACAAAGTCTTGGTATTAAACTACTCCGCTGAATGTTTGAACCGTTTTGAATTGTATGATACCGTCCTGACTGTGAACTTCACCAGGGATACGTGTGCGGATGATACGGCGAATATCACGGCCTAACTGGTTGCTCGTGTTCGGTAACACGAGCACACGTCGCAAAAGCGAATTTATGGAGTCAAAGTGGTACCTTATTGCAAAAATTCACAAGAAGGATTGACGTTAGGTGAAGGAAAATCTCCTCTTCACTCTTCTTGAAAATAGGAAATTTGACAAACTATAAAACAGTTTTGTTAATGGCAAGTTACTCTATCTATTTAAACACAACTTTCAAGTTTTTGTATTCAAGCGTCGCGTAAAGAACACACAGCCTTTTTGACACAAAAAGTGACTAAACACGACATACAGCGTGATGTATCGTTTTGACATTCCGTGAAACACTTCAAGTAAAAAAGTACATGTAGGCCAACCCGATACATGTACATGACAACTTAGTATTCAAAAACTTAGTATTCCATCAGTCCTTTGTTTCAAGCACAGTTTACATAATGAAGTTTCAATAATATTTCGTATATTAGAAAAATTCTATTATTATGAAGAAAATTAGGTCAAAGAATTCAAATATATCTAAGGCATTTTTAGAGCTAAAAGTCAGCATAAAGACATGGATCATGCTTGGTTTAGATAGTTCCTTCTATGACATATCTAATGATACATTCGATTGGGAAAGTAATCAAAACTTAGATTCTTTTTAAATTCCGACCATTCACTGTGTCTCCATTTATCACGGGGCTTCAGAATGCATGTTTAGATTGAAGTCCTAGCTTTTAAGATGCCTGACACTAGGTGAAGACTGCGATTGAATTGTCAGTCCTGGTGAACTCACAATGTGCAGACGATTACAATCCAGTGCTTGGCCATTGAGTAAGGTTTAGAAACGTGTCTTATCTTCATGGAGGCAGATATTCATGGATTATGATCTCCCTGCAATTGAATCATGCGCTAAATCATTGTGGGAGTATACTCAGCAAGACTGTCTCATAAATACGCCGAATTAGACTTCTGTGCAGTTAAGCAAATCCAGAACAATGTTTTATAAGCATGGGTGCTTATGTCACTGATTGGGCAATAGGATTTTCTAGTTATTGCCACTTTATAAAGCATCTTGTTTATAGTTGTTTGAAGTCGAGCTTGGATGTCGAAGGGGGCACTTGCCCCACCCCTGGGAAAAAAATTTAAAAAAAGAAAGAAAGAAAATGGAGGAAGGGAAAGAAATGAAAACAAAGAAATGAAAGGGGATAAAAATCAACAATTTACTCGGAAAACGTGAACTTCAAAATTAACCCCCCCCGTGTTCTTGCTTATCATTCTTATTAGCTGATGAATGATTTTCCCCCTTTGGAAAAAATGGTTCACCCCCTACAAAAAATCGTGGACATGCCCATGAAGTCGAGTTGTTTTTCTTACAACTCCAGTGGACATTATAGGTAATAAAACCTAATTTCAACTACAAGAGCCCCACTAATTAATGCACGAACTGTTTCGTTTTAAATAATCTTAAAATGATCAAAACCCCATGACCACTACTTTGACAACTTCAAAAATCAGTAAAGTGCAAAAATTGAGTCACTTAAACCTTTGTAGATCTCTGAAAGCGGCCATGGAGAAAGAAATCGTTAGTGTTTGTATTTTAATCTTTTTTACTTATTCATGAAATTGTGATGCAAACTCGAACTGTGTTCCTAATCGCTTCAACGAGGATATGAAGGTGGGGAAAATCCAAGTGTTCTGGTTTCAATATAGAGCATGGAGTACGGTTTCCTGTTGTATTGTTAAGGCATAAAGTTAATACCTCCATTGGTGACACATGAACTTTAAACTCCCGAGGAGGCCGAAACGATAAACCAGTGCATGCATTGGCTTCTGTAAGTTAACGCCAACAATAATGACTCCTGTCATGCTCGTAACCACAAAATCTCAAAGAGAACTTAATGCTTTTAGTTGGCAAGAGAGACTGTTCGTCTCTATTTTAAACCTTTTTGAAACGCATTTGTATGTGTTGTACAAACATTCATTCAACTCTCAAAACGTACAGTGTACTCGGTTGTTGAAAGAAAAAAACCTCTAAAAATGGTCCTGCTGTACTACACACTATTTCCTTTAACTTTTTTAAAAACAACTTTTTAAGTTTCCTAGTTGAAGAAAATGCAAGATTTGGGAATATTTTGCTACGCAGTATTCAATACTGTTATCATCTATTTGCACTACCCCTGTATTGCGTTTATGATATATTTTCGCTGTGCCGGCTTTGCAATTCTAATCTATTTGGTGTCCTAATTTTATTTCCGTAGCTTTCAGAGTTTGCTCCTAAATCCTCCAACCCGTGCGTTCTACTACTCTGCACTCGATTGGTTACGATTTTTTTCATATTCAATGCAAAACAGTTTTGCGTCTTCCCTATTTAAAATGCGGAATTTCCTGTACGTTAGAATATCAATAAATTGGTATCAAGAAGAGCCCAAGATTTTAACCAAAAACCTATACCAAAGCTCCTTAAGCCGTCATTGTCGGAGGAACGGGTGGAAAACCTGGGAAAAAAAAGATGGAAACAGTTTGGCTGCTTTACTATTCACGTTTCATACTTGTTTTGCGAAATGTTTCTCGCTTTATATCAAAAGGACATGAAATCTTCGATTCCAATCATGTCTGACTTCTACAGTTTTTTTCTTAACGGTCCTGAGTTACGTACTCTCTCAGCTCCATTTGTCGGCCCGTCATTCCCTTATGGAACGAGTGAATGAGTGAGTTACTCGCAAGGCACTGAATGAGAAAGCAAGTGCGCCTGTCACAATGTCAAGTGTGAGGAGGTCACTCAGTTGGTCACGTTTGGTTTGCCACTTGAGTACGCGAATACGTAGGACGGTCGGTCGTCTATCGCCGGTCAATCAGTCGGTTAGTAGGTCAGCTGATCAGTTGCCAAGAAGGTTTCACTCGTCTATCCCATCGCCCGTCCGTTCGTTGGTCTTTTTTATCTATTACTGGACACTGTCCATAGTTTTAAGTACTTGATTATGAAGGTGACCCTTATCGGTTAAGGGCGTCGAATGTCTACAGGCTTTCAGCCAACACATTTTGACAGACTTGAAGCAAAAGGTTCTTCCCACTCGTCGGTATGATTGGTACCGAACTTCGTAGATCATCTATGGGTAATATCGAATACTTGTATAATTCTTTGACGGAGGCAATTGGGTGCATTTGGGTAAACATTCACTTCTGCGTTCCAGGACTCAGAAATTAGGGCCCATGGGTGAAGAGCAGATGTAAAATATTTACCTGCGGTAGGTTGGGCGATAACGATAGTGCTGTGACAAATTCCGTTCAAGCCCATCGAATGAGTTACAGTTTCCTCTCGTTAAATAGTCTTCATTTTTTCTGTTTTATCTTCCCTAGGCCGGGGTGAAAGTTACACTGGCATAAAACATTGTTGATTAATTTGTCAATCTGGCGTGCCATATTCTTTAATCAATGTATAATATTTTATCATTTAAACGCATGCTGAACCCTATCCCACTCCCTTGGGCTTCATATCACACAGACATGCAGGTGTATCTGAGGTCCAATCCGTTGGTAGGTTTAGCTTGCCGTCAACAAAATTGTGTGAGTTTTAATTGTACAACAAAACCAAGCGTCGAGGTTTGTTGTTTACCGAAAGAAGCAGTAATCACGAACAGGAACGGACATGTTTGCCAATGCTCTTTTGAGGGGTTGCTCAAGCATAAAGTGTGAAAAAAAACCAGAATGTTTCTTCAGTCTTTTATACCGCATTTTTCAGAAAATCGTATTCTAGTGGGCCATGTAAAATGCCACAACCTAGACACCGTGCCTTACACCATGGCTCAATCATATTTGTGCCTTCTTGGGTAGTGATAACGAGCTTCCGTTGATTCTAAAGCAATTTTTGACATTTGTTATATTTGAGGATTTGTATTGACTAAGAAAATGCTCATACCTAGTTTGACTCCTTTTCCCCCGAGAATTTCTGCTGTCGAGATTTCGTTTCTTTCCTTAATGCATGTTGGTATTCTCTTTTCAAATTGATTAGAATTTTTTGTCGGTTTGATTTTTGTTTTCCCTTGTGAACTCTCATACCAAGTCGTAGTGGGATTGAACAAAATGCTTGCACAACAGTGCATCCTTTGCTGAGGGTTTTACCTCTCATAAATTATCGTTCGATTCCTGACAGTGAATGGTTGTTATGGGCTTGCTACGACTTACCACCCATCTCCTTCACCGAAAAAGGAAAATTCCTGTATTGTTTTCTCTCATTCCAAATGTCTTGAGGTAAAGTAATGACAGAGTACTGACTGTACGATCAAGAATTAAGGGGAAAACAAGAAATGTCCCATCACACTAGTGTTGTATACATCATGTAATCAGGATTTATATCATAACGTGACTTGAGATTTGCGGGGACACCCGCACTAGGGGCCAGTGGCCCCTTGTGCCCTTGTGGTAGACGGTCTTTTTCAAGATTAGCAGAACCTAAATTATTTCAAAGTCCTGTTTCTGGATTAAAATTACTACTTTGAATTATGACTCTTGACAAAAATGACATCATCAATGGTTGACACTGCAGTTGTTTAATGTACCAGAGTCAAATTTCAAATTTCGTAGCTCTTTATCAAAGAATCAGATTCGCTTCTGTCTGAAGGAAACATCTGCCAACTACATTCAAGGCATTTGGTCCACTCTCATGGCTGATCCATTTGACCTTTGACCAAACCTACAAAGTGGAGTAAACTCAGAATGCAAATATTCCACATATCTTTCAGGGTCTCGTAGTTGTGAACATCAAGAAACGTGTCTGCTGACACTCTGATATGTATATTTTTAAACTTTAAGAGGGTAAAAACATGTAGTTATGAGGTAGTAGTACCTCAGACGTTTGGCATCTCGACCCTGTCTTCGTTGTCTTTTCTTTCCCCCAAAAAGAAGGGATACTATTTTTTAAAGAATGCATCAGATCAGATTGTTTGATGGTGTGGAAGATCAGAGTGTTAATGCGTCTTGAAAAGGTTTTTTTTTTCAAAAATGGGAGTAGGCCTATCTTTCTTCGAGCTCTTGCATCAAAACGCAAACCCAAGAACAAAAATCGTGCATGCATTTGAGACAAGGTTGTTGAGTGAGATTTTAGGATCAACGTCGGGTGCGTAATGTAACCAGATTTCTCTAAATAAGACTTGTGTATGACTACTTATCTGTTATTCGGGTGAAGTATAAAGGAATATTTTATCCAAGTGCTTAGCAGCTTAATAAATGCAGTCATTATGTGGTCACCATAGATACATGTGGTTACCACAGATACAGTTTTTATTAATTTCAATTAATTTTTGAATTTGAAATTAACAACTTGAAGCTAGGAAATTGAAGACTGTAGTTCGAAAGTAGGTCTAACGACTTATCGGTAACTTTATTAAGTTGGGGCACACCAGGGGCGTGGAATGATGGTTTAGGTGTAACCTTGACTTGTGTTGAGATTTCTTCGTTTGAGCTAAGAAGACTAGCTCTTTGCTTAGCTGCCTTGACATGCTACCCACACGAAATGAAACCAAAATGTCTCGACTCCAGGAATCACAAAGTATCCACCCGCTTGTCGCACCCTTCCCCTCGGTTCGGCGGTACTTTGTTCACCCTATCCGGGGCCGCCGAGGGGACCCGGCATTTACGACCCGCCTCACCTGTCCTCAGCCGCTCCGTGCCCTTCGGCGTTTATAGGCTCGTTTCTGGTGTAACGACATCAAGCCGCGGCCGCCAAACCATTCCCTTTTCAAGTTGAGCCAAAATTATGTAACGCAACCGTTATTTTAATCTGCCTTTATTACTTCACAAATGAGACCAAAAAGTCGACAATAGGAACCAGGTTTCCGGATCGTATGTTGTTTTTGTTGAGAGCAAGTTGTGGGCCATATATGAGCTAATAAAAATTATTACGAAGATCGAATTTCAAGAGTTGGCTCTCGAAGTATAAGAAGATTCCGGCAGGACGCGCTTGTGAAGATGTGTAAAATCACCCGATTTATTCAGATAGATTTCGTCGCTATTCAAAAAAGGGGCAAAACAAAGCATAGCCTACACAGAAAAAAGGGGGAAAAACAAACAAAGCCAAAGAAAGAAGTAGATTGAAGTGAGACTGCTCTCTCTTAAGATAAAAGTTCAACTTTCAAATCTTGTAGAATTCACTGCTTATCACTCTCAAAGAATTTATGGTTGAACTCATTTTTGTTTCAAAACAATGGCAAAGCGGAGGTGACATTTTATAGACAAACAACATGAAAAACATGAAGACTGCACGAGCTTTTGTATAGCTTTTGTATAGCAAACAACTATACTACATCAATTGCAATTGAGTAGGAACACCTGGTAGGATTTTCCTGGGTGCATTCGAGGGCAACGACGGGTGAGTGTGGGGGGTGCCCCCAGTAATTAAGCCCAGTCGGCATAAGAGCTTCGGTCGGCAAATGAATCCAAACTTGGTACATACGGTAAGAGATATACCTTGGAAGTTGGCATTTCCCCTGAAGCATCAAATGTAGAGTAGCGGTACCACCAATTTCCATTTTCCCCACTTTTGTGAAATTTACACGACACGAGGTTGGCGAACAAGTTACAAGTCGGCAAACCGCACCCCCAACGAAAACGCCTTCGCTACACCCCTGCATGAGAGTACAAACAAAAGCTGAAGATGACTAAGGGGATTAATTCTGGTAATGTGAAAGAAAGCCACTGTTTCTATTCAGTTCCTGATTAATACAGTTCAGCTTCTGGATTAATGGATGATCTGTTGTTCAATAGCTTCCCTATGAAGTCTGGACACGAATGCCCTTGTTTAAGAACAGCTACTTCAATACATTGGGGGGTGAAGATTGAAGTGCTGGAAGATTGAAGTTCGAAAACAATCATTATTGAATGTCTTTCAATACAAATATGCTTTGAACTTTTGTTAAAGATCTTAAAACCCATCTTAAAGTATTTAATTTGCTTCCCTAGATCGAATGTCGCCAACATGCTTCAACTGCAGCGACAATAACAATAACAACTGCAGCAACACCGGCATAAACAGCGATAACCACGACAGGTGCACCGCAGAGACCACTCCATGCGGCCGCGGTGGTGACGCCGCATGCCGATGGATGACGGCCGTGGACACCGGCCCCGCAGCCAGCACCGGCGAGTCCGCCCATGCCCCCCGCCCGCGGAAAAAGCGACGGCCTTACACCAAGTACCAGACCTTTGAGCTGGAGCGGGAGTTCCTCTTCAACATGTACCTGACCCGGGACCGCCGGACCCACATCGCCCGCTCGCTGAGCCTGAGCGAGCGGCAGATTAAGATCTGGTTCCAGAACCGCCGGATGAAACTCAAGAAGATGAGAGTCAGGGAGGACCAGGACGGCCGCTCACAGATGATGCAGCATCCTCCAACCCATCCACCTCATCTACACCATCACCATCACCACCAGCAACACTTTCACCATCTTCACCACCATCACCATCCGGGTCCAGACATGACTGTGGCGTTACACCATCATCCTCATCATCACCACCAGTTTCTCTGATCATGTGATGAAGTCTCTTTGTATCGCATCTAAGTATTGTTCAGGGAATTCGACAAAAGTTGAGGTTTTTTGTAATGAGGACAAAGAATTTCTAATTGCATCTGATGGTCACCCGACTAAGCTGTTGTAATTCTGTCTTTCATTAACACGTTCTGTTCAGTGGAACAACAAGGCCGTCCAATGGAGTATAATTTAGGCACATGCACGCTCTTTGACTTTTCCATGATAATGGTATCAATTTATCTGGTAAATGATATCTGATTTGACATTACAGTGATAGCAAACAGGCAGAGAAATGGGTGTATAGACTAGTCACGGGCATGCAAAACAATGCACGAATCGCAATTAACTTATGCAGGCCTAATTGATAGCAAGCCTATTTCCTCATCATAACATCCCTAGGGCGCCCTCTGTGGTCTTACAGTGTCATTTGGTACCTCGCTGTTTTGTTTAGAACTTATATTATGCCTAGTGGCCGTGATTTTATTTATACTTTTGAAGTCACAGGGTAACTCCATGGAATATATTAACCTGTTGGAGGATAGAAAAGTAGTTTTTTAAATGGGTTTTTGTTCTGTTAAAATATTTAATTCATAATTGTCTTTGAAACATATTCCATTCAACATTTCCTGCCCAAACAACTAAAGCATGGCGACTGTTCCTAGAGGTGGCAATAACATGCATTTCCATACGTTATGTACAAATAGTGGAAGTTATATGGGGGAAGTCTGATCACCGCATAACATGGTGCCTTGTGGAGACCAGGAAAATAGTTTGAAAAGGTCACGGCAGGGAAATTCTAAATATGTAAAGGTCCCCACGAGGTTTTACGAAATTGGTTTTGGGAAGTAACTCAAAAAGGGGCAATTTTTAACGTGTAATTATCCGCAGCGAATTGAAGTATTTTATATAAGGGACATTCGGTGGAAATTTCAAGCCACAAACGTAACTCTGGTTCCAGTGGGGGTATTTTGAAAACAGCGTTTCACACCCAACGGAGCATTATCTCCACGAAGATACAGATTCCGAATGTTTGTACCGATTAAATGTCAAATTACCTGTATGCCGTTGAGTCAACCTTGAAGCCACGTCACTTATTAACATCACAAACATGATAAAACATTCCGGAAACAAAGGACCATTAGAACAGTACAGGAGCAATCCACATTCATGTCACCATTTTGTGATTAAATTAGCATTTTAAATTTGTAAAAAAGAAAATAACATTTTTCAATACTGTAATAAAAAATACTGCAATCCAGGAAAAACCGACTGTGCCCCGTTCACCTTTATTTTCAATCCTCGTAGTATAATGGAGAATGTCTTTGAAATCTTGTTTTTTATGAGGATGCCAGTAACCATTTCCATGATAAGAAAGACAGGAACAGATTACATGCTCCGTTGACCCTATATGCATCAGGGGTCTGTAGGCCCTACTCGAACCGTCTAGGGTCTGCCTTCAACCACCAATTTCATGTTGGTGGTTAGCACTGCAGCCTTGAATTCCCTGTTCATTCTAAAATTGAATAATGAATGAACTAACTAGTTTTACATTTTTCTAAATTAGCAATTCAAAGTGTGAGGGGAAAAATGAGATACCGAAACTTTTCTTGCCTGTTCATGACTATTATGTTTGTATTTTATGGCATAACTATTTTCTTGGACCCTCAAACTTTCGTAGGTCCATTGTTCATTGGCCATAGTCAGAGCGCCTGCTGAGCCTAGTCCTGGATAGCTCAAGCCGGGTAACAACCGCTACAAACCTTGTCAGAAGATCAGATAGTTACGTATAGTGTTCATTGCTAAGTCCTGTTAAGTGCCTTTTCTTCCACTCTTCATTGAGTTCAACACAAATCGAATCAAGCCCCAAGATGATAATACCAGTTCAGCTATCTGCATTCACCCTTTATGCGACACCTGCTCATTCCTCACGACGGTTAGCATTCTAGGCTGTTTAAAGCACTCGTCGAGTCACCGTATTCAGAGAGGTGTAGTTTCTTTTCAACAACGTACGGTACATTCTAAAAAAAAAATTGACGATCACAGTTGACTTAATAGACATTGAAATCGCAGTGGTAACACCGAGTTATTACATTAAGCACAATGAAAAACGCTGTCGACACTTAGGTTCACTGGTTTAGACGTTCTCTCTAAATTTTCGGTTTGGCGCGTTATAACATTTTCTTTTTCATGTTTGGTAGCAATTAGGCCTACAGATTTTCATTTGAAGTGCAACACTTCTTTCATTTCGCTTATATTTTCAATGTGTTGGGTTCATTTTTACATGCACTCCCTCCATTTATTTTTATTTCATCATTTTCCGTTGTTTCGACATATATCTATTGATATTATGTTAGTGGTAACGTATGGTTTTGTTATGTTTTTTGTTTTTCCTTTTCAGAGTTTGAATTTAGCCAACTCACTGTCAGTTTAACCTCAGCCTTAACTCTTCCTTTGTTATTAAAGTAAATATTTTTTAAATAACGGTAACGATGACAATTCATGTCTAACTTTACGGAACAAGTTATTTAGAAACTTACCTATCAATACTCTCCAGATGATATTCCAAATGCATGTATTTTCCAAACAAAATAATTTCCTACAGTGACCAAGGTGGTTTGATGAGTAAGAATGTAAGTTCTAGGTTGTAAACGTGGTCTTCAGTCGAAGAGACGGTGAAGTGTTTCCCATTTCAGCTACTCGCCAAACTTGCTTGGTGGTGGTATAAAAAGTCCCCAACTCTGTAGAGTCATATCGATAGCACTTGAATCCAGCGTGATCACAACTAATTTGAACACATAAATCCATTTGAACAAGCGATGTAATGAAGACAGAGCCCCAGATCCACTGATGGTGCCGACTGCATGTCTGGGACTTCCGCATTGCCAAGAAAGAAATAGTCGTACGGCCAGCCGAGGACCGGAGTTGCACAAATTATTAGCTTGGGCCAGGAGTTAAGCTTTTATGTACGTGCAGATGTAGGCCTACACTGGCCAGCTGGAGACGATTGAATGCCTCAAAGAAGTAGGAACTATTTCTTTGTTCTGTTGTACAATGAACAATAATGGAAGGAGGGGCGTGGTTTGAGATGGGGAAATGACTCAAAATGTTTAAAGAGTCTCTAATTTTGAATGGGCGAGGACGCAAAGAGCTCATTCGAATAAAGGAATCTCTCTTACAATTACACAATGTGTGGAACAGATGGAATCAGTCTAAATGTACAAACGGAAGGTACTGCAGTAGT
>NW_019091369.1:433192-499370 GCF_001949145.1 Acanthaster planci | reverse complement strand
TTGGGCCCTGAACAGTGCTGATTTTACAGTTTTCAATGGGGCTTGAATTAGTGGACTGGACCCTGAGGGCTGTACCGGTACCAGAGCGAAAAATGGACGCATGTGGTTTGCAACTATCCCAGACAAATCTCAAAACATTGAGCAGACCTCCCCCTCCCACATCTCGGTCGATGTTGTTTCTCACGGGTCATGATCACTGCAACCTGGGGGAACGGCTGATGTCCTTTCTCACCGCTGAGGGCAGCATTCACAAAATCCGTGTGTTTCCTCCAACGGCCAACACGATAAGTAAAGTTTTGATCTAGCAGGACTGGTGGCGCTATAACGTGTCTGCATGATATCAAAAACTTCTGCGGATCATGTTTCATCGACGTGGGATAATAGTTGACGTACTAATTTCGTTGGAATTATTAAATATTAAAAAATGAGGGCACCTGCACCATTTATTAATAACGAGGATGATTAACCAGGAAATGCACAACTGTCACATGTTTATTATGCATGCATATTGTATACAGTGTACGTTTCAGCGTATCGCTTTTCTCAACATATGCACGGTATATAAAACTAGTAATGTTTAAATAAATTAATAAATGTTTAAATAAATTTCAGGGAACAGTAATGCAGGACAAAAGAAGTGTTCACAACCATTTATTTCTCAACACGAAAGCATTTCCATTATTTACATTATTGTTACATGAAATAGTGGATATCGGTTACAACACGGAGGTGTCCTCGGTCGTGTATCGAGGCTTTTAGTTCGGGGTGGGAAGAGGCAAACGGGTACTTTTTATTTCTTGAAAAGAAAATTCATTTGTTTTCCTCCGTAAAAGAATTCCTCTTCCTGATGGAAGGTGCTTATGTCAGTGCTAGAGCGTCAGCCCTTAAAGGCAACATGCCCAGGAGGAGTGTGTGTGTGTGAGTTTGTTTCTGCATTCAATTGGGGACCCTGAACAACAGAGGACAATAAGGTCCCTGATTGACAGAGGGTCCCCGATTGACAACTGTGTATAAAACATATGGGTGGTCTTCTACAAAAGTTAATGTACAAACAAAAGAGGAACAATAGGGGGTCCCCAGTTGCAGGCAAATACACACTTCATGGTGTGTGTGTGTGGGGGGGGACTCCCCTGCATAGCCACTGGTTGTCCTTTTTTTCCCCTGACAAAATGGACAATTCAAGTAAGTGTTGATAATGTAAACCTTTGCATTAGTGGCTGTCCAGTGAGTAGTTATTGAGGATTTAAATTCTGATCGTGGTAAGCAAAATGGGAAGTGGGAGTAAAATGTATCACTTTCGCGTTCTTCAACAGCTTAATGATTTTGTTATAATTCCATAAGCGGTAATAATGGCGTCAAGTTCCAACAGCGCCATCTATCGTTCACGCAATCTTTTCTTCAACCTTTGATAACTTCGGTGATTTATCGCGGCATATTTCGTTTAGCGTTGCTTCATATTTATTGTGTCAATTAAAAATGACCTTGTTGGACCTGCAAGCCACGTTTGGGTCTTGACTGTCAAACATTCCCCCCAACAGCAGATGACACGAAACATACAGCAGTACATAAATGTCTGGCTATACAAAATGGCGGCAACATGTTAACACATCAACTCCAAGATGTTTTCTGTTTGCAGGTTGACGTCACACATTTTTTTCAGTTTTGTGGAAAACATCATTATAATATAGTATTTATCATAAATCAAACTATAAAACTCTAGGCTTCAGAATACGGAACAAAATGAGTAGCATTCGAATTCCTTTGATTATAATAAAACCAACATTGCATGCCCTTCTATATTGTTCGAATGAAATTAAAAGGAACATGAATGCTCCTATGGGAATCGACTGTTTGCTTGTTTTCTCGGCAATACTTATCCCCGGGTGGGTGAAAGAATTTGTAACATGGAATTGGTCGTGTACAAACCTTCATCAGTCAAAAAATCCCATCGTCAACCATCTCACCCAGAATGCACCGCGCCCTTCTCAGGAATGCGTCACAGGTCACTGGGTCAGTCAAGTCCAAAACACCCCCACCCCTTGCCTGGCAGGTCTCCAGCTAGCTAAGCACACACATGGCCGAGGCTGATCAATCGGCACCGGTCGCAGACGTGGGCGATCGAGTTTCCGACGAACGACAGACGACCAACCATTTCTCCCGCCAGCCTCAAAGACGAGACCGACCCGTCTCCTTGATTACCAGGCATCCGACGAGTTCCTCAGTGACACTTTTTTCCCCTTCTTTCCCCCCGGCCCCTTCTTTCATTTTCTCCCCGGAAAATTTACGACCAACTTGCGGGAACCAATTGCCCTTCATTTTTTCCCCGTCCGTTCTTTGCTTTTGGTAAAGAGAGTGCGAGCGAGCAAATAAACGCGTACAAACTGCGCATGAATTTTTGATGTTGAGTCCGGCGGTTTCCACCGCTTATTGCCATGCCGGCCTGGGCCACTGAAGACAAAATTACGACCGGCGAGTTGTAACTCAATTCGGTTGCTCCTTCTTTCTCTCTCGTTGATTTGAAATGTTAGCGAATAGCCAGGGGATTTCCAAGGCTGGGCCCTGCCACCAGGTGATGAAGAAAAGAAAGGGGGGGGGAAGGTGGAGCAAGTCTTGGGGGAAATTCATTGTTCCAAACTATAAATATGTTTTGGTTATTGGTCATTTTTAGCAAGTGTGGAAATATCGAATCATGAAGTTTGAAAAAAAAACACTACGTGCCCCACTTGCAAGTAGACATAATCTCTGCTCTGACGGTGACAAAAACTCATCGATTCCCGAAAAACGTTGGGTTTTCTCTTCTTTCTCTTGTTTCAAAGTTTCAAAGTTCTGATTCAAAGGAAGCAGCCATGGAACTAATGTGCGCTCATAAATGCACGATTGCTATCAGATGAGATGTGTTCCTAGTTGTAAAGGCTTCTCCTTCCTCAGCGGGTGGAGGTGGTGTTTCCTTCGTCCAGTGAGAGATCAACAGACGCTTTGCGACGTGTAGCATCTGCACCGAGTTTCGCCGACTGGGCTTTAGGTATAGTCGTCTGCAGTCCAAGACATGAAAGATGTGTGTCACTGTAATCCTGTGATGCCGGTGGGATGCAAGGCATGAAAAGCAGCTTATTACAATAGAAACAGAGAGTGGCTGTAATAGACTTTCAAACTTCAGCGTTCAAATGTCCTGGTTTTAAACGGCTACATTTCAGCAAACAGTTGTTTGATCATCATAATTATTAAGCTCATCAGCAAATTAATAATCAGGTTTTCTCTTGCCCAAAAGCTAATGAATGGACACTCCCAATTCCTTTGTGAAAATAAAAACGTCGCATGTGAATTCTTTGTTCTCAAAATGAAGCTAGGGGTCTTTGTTTCGGCGCTTCCAAATTGATTTGTCTAGCAGGTTTCAGTCATTTTGACCTTGTCCGAATCATGCGTCGACGGCAGTAAACAACAAGAGCGGGTATGAAAGCCATTACCCAGCGGCTGCTGCTGTTCTCCAACAGACGTGCGTGTTAGTGCTGGTCGTAGCCAAGTATTCAGCGGCTGCTGCTGTTCTCCAACAGACGTGCGTGTTAGTGCTGGTCGTAGCCAAGTATTCAGTACACCGCTTTATAACTCTGCGTCTTGCTACCCTATTTATATCATTAGGCCAGCACTCATCGAGGCCGCTCTTGGTTTATAGCTGGTCTTCGGGTAGCATTCACGGCACCTGTCCCGTTCGTCTAGCCCCTGTTGTGTAAAGAGCAAAAAGGGAACACAAAATAAACAGTAACCAACACACAGGCCAAGAAAAGGACGACTGTAAAATAGAATTTCAAATCAAAATGGGACCCGATAAGACACAAGAACCAGGGAAAAAGCGGGGGGGGGGCCTGCAAGTTGCATATAGTTTAGGAATTCTCATTACCGATGCGTTTATATCACTACTGGGATGATGCTGTGAAAACTTCAGAAGGTAATTTTTTTTTAATAATTTGGACCAAAAACACAAAACATTAATGCATGTTTGTTTAACAGTTGACAGCATTTAGCTAGAAACACTCCGAGCCAATGGTTTATATGCCTCTGGCTGTTCATATCCCCTTAACTTGGCAATGACATGCAAATTCTAAAAGGGATAGTTAAACATGATCCTGCAAGATGATTCCTGAAATTGTTAAAGTATCGTAACATATCCCTGTACATTTTAGCGTCTTTCAAAACCTCAATAGGCAAATATCCTAGAGCCTGATAGTTCTCGTTTCATCGCATGAAAATTCTGCTGGAGTAATTCCAGTAAACTGGTCATACAGAACGAAGATAGGGTATCACTTAAAATCCTGTTAACATCTTTAACATCTTTGAATTCTCTTCATGAGGCTTTTAATTTTGGTTTTCCGCAGCACATCGCTCCTTTCATTTGTTTGTTAAGCAGGAAAACCTCCTTCCAACTTGATGTTGTGGTTCGTCTTTGTTGTGCATCTTGAGAGCTAGACGATTAATCTGGTTTTTTTCAAATCCACAATGTGTTCAGCGCTTGAGTTCAAACTAATGCGAGTTTAATAATTTCAACAGCCCTTTTAGTCACGGGGCGAGATGGTTTTTTTTATCAAAAGATGTAAAAAGCTAGAATAATGCTAGACTAAATCCTCAAGGTAAGGATTTTCTGGTGTTTGCTTCATAGGAGAATTTTGATCAGAAGCTCCAGCTTAGTTTGAGAAAGGTTCTGCTGAGAACTAACTTGAGGGTTTTTGTGCTTAAGATGGTACCACCCACCTTTTAAAGTTTAGTTGCCTTGAAGCGTGTGATAATTTCCACAGAAACAGCGTGCTGTGTCTCTGTCGCATTGGGTGAGTGCTGCATATTAGGGGTAATAATGATTTAAAACGACTCCCAGCGAATGGCAGTAGCTAGGTAACAAAAAGTAGAATGCAAGGCAGGTATTTGATGATAAAACCACTTCATTTACGACTTGTCCCCGATTCATTTTCTTTTTCTTCAATCATTTCCACTCTGACTGTAATCCTGGCAATAAAATAAATTGAATAGAATACACGTCGCATGTAAAATCAATCAGACTATTTTCTTTCCCGGGGAGAGATTGGGGAAATCTTAAGCTGTAGAGACACAGCGGCCTCCTTAGACTCCGCGGCCATCGGGCCACGGACCCCGCACAACGGCCCAGCGACGCCGGTCGTTAAACTGTTTTATCGGCGGAGCTATGGCCCAGGACAGGTTGAAAAATGGCACGCGCCTTGTGGCGGCGTTTCGGTCTTCAGTGAAACGGGGCCAAGACCATCTTGTTAATTGGAAGACGATTGCCGAAGACGTAGCCAGGATCGAGGGGGCGGAGTCTGAAAAAGTCCCATGGGAGGGAAAAACAACGAAACATAATCGACCATGAAGAACTTAAGATTTGTTATTTGAAGTATCAATAACACGAATGCATAATTACCCTCAAAATGTGAACGCTGAAAGTCATTTTTCGTCGCAACGATGTACTGAAACATTTGAACAGGGCCTTCCTCAATGCTTGTCTGAATGGGAAAGAATAACTGAGTTTCAATATCCAATCAGACTGTCAGAATCAAACGTTTGCTCTTGATATTTCATTATTGATTGACATAAGGATTGCCAATGAATAATCCTCCCATTATTGGAATACATTGTGTACAGAACAGCGCTTTGAGATTGTCGAAATGGAAAGCGTCCACAGATCGGCACGGCCAGAAAACTCGTCAAATCTTGTCTTGAGTGCGTGCCTGGAATGACATAACATTAGCAGTAAGGAACGGCATGAAAAACCGAAGATGTTGAACAACAACACACCATTAAACGTGCAAACCGACTGGTTTTATGTCATCATTCTACACAAGTCAGATGAAAAGATTTTTACAAAGAAACAGCTTTGCATTCTCGTGCCAAATATGGAGCCCAAAAATATTTCCTTGCTGAAGAGAAAGCAGTGTGCTGCTAGTAGAAGGTGCTTCATGAAGAATAATTTAAAAACACTGGATGTTCGAATGCGCAAAAAGGCCAGACGGTATTTCATGAAAGGAAATTACAGCAAAGGAAATATACAGTTCGTTCAGTGTAGCGCGTCTGAGAATTTGTAACTTTTTTGGTTTATCGGCCACTTATATAAGTTGTGGTTTCGCCAGATATTACATTGACCATTTTTATATCTAACAATGGTAAATGTTCAAGAAAGGACAGTGAATTACCCAAATCAGTTCATAAATACACTTTAAGTCCAAACAACCTATGCTCAGTGAGTACAAGCCTGGGTAGATTGGGTATTGTGAAAGTATTGATGTCACTTAGCCCTTGACATTAATAATTATAATAATTAATAAAAATTTATTCATTTTATAAGGCGCAAATTTCATATAGATATGTTCAAATGCGCTGTACAATGAAGACATTAAGCGTGGAACAATGAATACATCTACACATGGTTGAGCCGATGGCATACAAGGGCAGCTCAGGCAGCCGCCATACGACCCACATTCACCAACATCAGTAAAGAGGAGACAGTAAGAAGCAGTTACAGTTTTAGAGGTGGGAGGAAAACCCCAGAGGAATATTTTGGGTAAAACCCACGGAATCAGGTAGGGACTGAAAACCCAATCCACACGTGGACTGGGCCGGGATTCGAACCCGGGAAGGCGAAGAAAGAACTACCTTGCCAACCTGACATTTGTTATTAATAATTCATGATTAATAAAGATTATTAATTATATTGGTTCACCCACATTGCTAAAAGTTCAGTAAAGGAAAACTATAGGCTATATGTAAAAAAAAAATCGACGGCTGTGTAAAATAGAAGTTAGGGCAGTTCCACGGTCGGATACCTTATACCCATTGGCTTGAAAGGTTGTTGTACAATTTATAATAAAGGACAATTATCGGGACATGTTATCCATCATGATTTGCTCAATTGTTGCACAAGTGGGGGAGAATCAAGCGAAAAAGTAATTTTAAAAACATGATGACTTAATTCAAGTACTGTCCCATTGAAGAGCTAGTAAATCACTGTATCGTGAACCCACCGTGAAATCTCTCTCAATACTGCCGTATACGAAGTAATACACGTTATAGTAATAAAAAATAATTGCGTCTTTATTAGTATTGATGTTAATGGAGGCCGAGCAAGTGGGCGCTGATTTCGCTGAGATCAAATCGCTAACAATCCGTGACGGCAGCTGTCGCTAGATTCACGGCCGTTCCCGAAGCTCTTTTTTTCGGTCGAGATACCTAACCCAGTTTGATCCGTACAGTTTTCGTTTGACCCGGTTCCGTGTGATTTAATTCGGGCCGGCCACTAGCCTGACATTTACGAAACAAGTGTTGCATAGATATGATTTACTTGGTGTCGGGGACCAGTCTTGCAGTTTTGGCGCGAAAAAGTGTTACAATATGACACCCAGTGGAGGACAGGGGTATCATTGACTAAAGTATGATATCCAAGGGAGTTATTGAAAGGAAAGGGCAAACGTTCTGGAATTTTAATTTCAACCCCCGTTTAAATAAAACATTTCAAGAACTCTGTAATTTCAAAAGAGTGATGTTTCTTTTGGTCTAATTCGAATTCTTTCTACGCCAAATTGTATAGTTCCAAGTTTCTCAGGTTTACATGAAGTAAATTTTAACTGTTGGAAAAATTGAAGGGGATCTAAAAGTCCTCCAAAATTTGGAGTGCGCTCTGATTTTTTCTAAACAAAGCTCTTCCCCGATCGATATTATAAAATTATAAGATATTTCCCAATATTTTCAAATAACATATCATGTCGAATTCATTTAATCCTTTTCATAATAGGTTGCTAAAAGAGCCATTCAAAAGGGGTAGGCCTAAAGTCTTCAAACAGGAGAATGAACCAACAACAGATTCCATTTTAGACATTACTAATTCTCATATGTTGCGTTGATTTCTTTAATCGCACATATGGAAGAAACATACTTGTGAAGTTTTCTGTACTGTGGAGAAGGCCACGTTTCACTGTACCTTTTCCTCTTTGGTCTGAAGCTAAAATTAGGCTAGTTTTAAGAAGACAAAAGCACACGCAGTGCCCTGATGAAATATCGTTCTGCCAATACAAAAGATTGCCTTTCTTCATTTTACCTGATGTCTAGTACTTTCATTTCCCAGGCCGAGAAAAGGAGGATTATTGTGTTCCATTGAAATAATATACTACCGAGCCGAGGGATCTGTGAGGGCAAAGGAGAAATTGTGACATCACATTAAGTCATTGTGACAGTACATTAATGGTGTTGTAGCCATTAATTCTGTGGATCTCCTCATGGGGGAAAAAGCTCAAATGGACGGGACTGTACATGCCCATCGATACGGGAAGATTCTCCTAGGAACGTGCTTTGTGTAGTCCTTCCTTTATACGGTCATGGAGGGACGGTAGACCACAGAAGTGTTGCTCTTCGAATGAGAGGCTCACATATAGTTACAATACCCATTACTAAGCCTGAATTACCAAGATGAATCGCTTAATCTCGATGATTTGGTGCTGGAACCTTCTGAGCAAGATGGTCGTTTTAACATCGTGCAAATGCCCTTTGCTTTCTTATCCTTAATTTCAACTATCAATAGTGGCGCACTTAGGATTTGTCGGGTGGGGGAACACCAGAATTTTTCCGCCCCCCAGATAGCTCTTGATTCTCAAGCCCCCTCCAGGTTCAGATCCTAATACTGCCAGTCACTATTTCACATAGAAACCCTTTAAATTACTGACCAATCATAAACTATAATTTTTCTAACTTACACTTGAAAAACAAGAAAGAAACTTGGGCGTTTATACAGTAATAATAACGCGCAGTCACGTGACATTCAGATGTGAATTTTTTTTGCTTTAGTAACAGGGTTCTGGTAAAATTGTGGCAGGTCTGTTGGCTTTTCTCTGCATTGCAACACTGATAAGGATTAATGATTTAACCATTTGTAAGAAGAATGTGTTTACATCTCTGAGGGTGGTCCGGTGAAGAGTGTCGATATTTACCGCAGGGAACGTCAAGATCACCAGGACACTCAAGGAGCGTCCGAAACCACTACTCAAGGATGGCTCAGTGTCGATCTGCATCGCTTTCTCGTCCTCCCAAGAATGCTTTAATAAAAACCACTGGAGAAATCACCTCATGGGTCATTCTGATTCCAAATGCATTCACAAGTGTGAGTCCTGTGGCAATGACCAGTAATCTTACACCACATCAACTCAGACCTACCTTGGACTGACGTTTAAACATTTGTGAATCAGCGAGGTTTTGGTCTGTGAAAAAATACATTAGTAATGGTGGTTAGTATTTCACATCTCCGTCCGCGAGGCATCAATTTTCCCGTGAACAGTCGTCGAAAAACAGAAAAACAAAACAATGCAAGATTTCTCGGCATCCTGCTGGAAAGTGTCATCTGGCGAGAACAATAAATCCAACAAATTTGGTGTCAAAACATGCGCAAGGCATCTCGAAATTCCCACAGAGATTGCGTGGTTCATGGTGATGCAGGGAAAACTGGGTTGGGGCCATGTTAGGATTCCTAATGTCTTTGACTGACCATCATCCTGTACAATACAGATCCAAAAAGTTAACTTTTCTATTTAATGCGTTCTGCATTTTAACCCCTCCCCAAAAAAAAGCATCGAGTGGAAATGATCTGATTGGTATACAACCCATGTATTAATTGGCAATCCAATTACATTTTATTGATGGATTTTCTTATTTCATCGAGACTACAGATTTGTGCGGTCATAGGCAATAGTCTACAAGAAACAGTAGGTTCTTCGGTGGTGCAAATCATGGGCCTTGCAACGAGAGAAATATATTTAGGGAGTTAAGTCGTCATAACGGTATTAGAAATATTTCTGCTGATAAACCAAAAAAACAGTGGACATATTATCGGGTTACCATTATCCAGTAAGGGGGGTGTAACTGATTCGATCATATGCCTCGTGACTACGTAGTATCTATAGGGGCCTACTCAAGACATACAAACCAGCAAGTCCTCAATTGAAATCGGGTGACAAGAATGGAAGTTTTCGACTGCCCTTGTTGAATCTGGACTTAAACTAAGGTAAAAACCAATAACTATCTGTTCATGACTGTGTTCCTAGCTGTATAATTCACAGTAAAAGTATCTCTGTGGCATCTTGCCGTTTACTGTACATTTAATTGCGCTGAAGGCAAATGCAGTTTAATATACACAGGAAAGAAAAGAGGGACCAGTGCACAGCGCTTCTGTCATAAATGTCAGACTTTTGACACTTTCGAAATTCCTTTCAATGGATATATGGCGAGGATTAGCAGCATTCTGTTAATATTAACTCCGTGCGAATGGAGCAAGTACAAATAAATGTACGGCGTTCCTGCAGACTTGAACAAACAGAAACTCGAGTTGTCGTTGTGGGTCTGGTCTCCAGCTCACACGCACCCCTGGTTTTATTTCAGGGTGCAGGGAAGGCGCATAATCTAGCCCCATGGATGCTCCCTGACCCCCTACCCCTTTGTTCTTCGCCGAAAATTCCTCCATTGGGCCATATGCTGGCCCATAAAACGACGAGACGGCAGTAAAAAGGCGATCGTAAAATTTGTTTGGGCGGGTTGTATGTGAGCGTACCCACTACCGCTGGCTCGTTGCGGCTTCAACCGCCGGCCAACGGACCGGTGAGAAAGCTACCACCAAGGCAGTCGCTTCACACTATTTTCATGGAGACACTGAGTCCAGTTTTAAACGTTTCAATGACGGATGGAAATAATTATGAGCCAGAGTTTGTTTAGTAAACGCAAAATGAGAGTAAACGTAACAATCTTGCTGCAAATCAACGGCGTGGAGAGTTCTCAAGGTTTTCTGTTTAGACCTTGAGGATGACCTAACAATAGTATCATTGTGTTTAATCGCGTATTTTGAAACGATATGTTTGTTTGTTCAAATCGTCCTATCCTGCGTCAATCAAGTATTTTTGAGAGATGTTGAGAGGCGCCGCGTTGTAAAAAAGGATTCCAGACCCGTTGAACAATGTACAATGTACGTTTAAAGAAGCTGTAGACCTGCCATTCGACATGTGAAGATGCCATGGTTGAAAGGGACACTATCACCGTCAATGTGTGCCAATTCGCGGATTGTTTTATAGTTTAAAGTCAATAAAATCATTATGGCAGCATTTGCTGAAGGAGTTTGGAAACATTCCTGCATTAGATATTTAGATTTTAACTACTTCATTTGTACCTAAATTTCCTGTTAGCTTTACATTAACAGGATTTTAGATACTGCATGGTTAGAAGTAGCATTTTTAAATAGACTGCAGTCTTATGCTAAAATAGTTTGGATTTAATTTAAAGCTGCGTTCCAAGTAAGGGGAAAAATAATTATGCTTGATTCCGAAACCAGGCCAAAAGCTAAGTGCTAATGGCAAACCATCCATGAAGCGTAAAGGCCAGTTCATACTTGGCGCGTCAGATCAAATATTCGCGCTGCGATTCGCAAAAGTTGAACACTCTCCCTCGAGCGAAATTTTGCTGGGAATCTTTCGTAGTGTCAAATTCGCTTTGTTTTTACATTGGCCAGAAGTAGAACTGGCCTTAGTGTGCAAGTTAAATCGAACTACCATCCAGTTTGCACCAATTTGCGCAATCTTGCTGTTTATGATTAAAAAAATTATAGGGTTGGTATTTTGGCAGCATACTCGGACTTTCATTGTACTTGGAAATCGAAGTACTCGGCAGTACTCAGTGCTCGGAAAAAAGTACTTAACTACCACAGTTGAGTAGCAGTTACAACTGTATTCCCTGTATCAAAGTTTTAATAGTTAAGTCTGCAGTTAAAGTGGCCATAATCCAGATAGTTCTAGCTACTTCCACCTGTTTTGCCTTAGGGCCATGATCTGATTTAGGAACTCAGACTCAAACGCTAGAGAAGCTGCCGAAAACAATATGCATTGTGTGGACACAAGATTTTAATTATCGTTGACAAGGTGCGAAATAATGCTGGGTGATCTTTCTTGATTGAATTGTTTTGAAGAGGATTACAGTCCCAGGAGCCCCCATGAGGTGCTTCCAGGATGGGGGGAAAGTCTTAGTGGTGATGTGGCCGAAGAGACATTGGATCAACCGATAATTGGTTCAGGAAATGAGGCGATCGGCGCCCACAAAGGACAACCCCAAACGTCTGAAATTCCTCCGTATAATGACAGGCTTAGTGTGTTTTCTCTTCGTGTACGGTCACCATTAGTCGATGCTCAGTCGCTGTCTATGACTTATTGCGACATGGTCGTTTTGAAAGCTGTTCATTCTTACTGGATCCACATCATCGGCTGTACATGTACATTTTTGTATGGTAAGGAAGCCAGACTATTTAATGTAGGGTTGTCTTCGCTTTCAAAATCCTGGCTGCATTTTTTTTTGGGGGGGGGAGTTGAATGACATTCGAACCCTCACATAGAATGATTGATCAGAACACGAAGTTGATCAATACTTTTCCGCCAAAGAATCATTTTCGAATACAAATTATCGGGGCATACTTTGGCTACTAATTAATGGCCGACTCGTGCATAAGATGCATGCTACTTCAAGCAAGGTTGAACTGTTTCTCAGAAATACTATTCCCAACTTTAGGTCAGTGGTATTGCGATTTAATGTTAAGTAGTTCAAACACTTCCCTCCCCTTGTTCGCCTTTCAGCTTCCATGAAAAAAGGCACATCAAATCCAGAAATTTGGTGCTAAGTTTTAATTAAAACATAGGATGGTTTTATCTCTTGATCAAACCACAACTAAGTTTGTTGTCAGACAAGTGGTCCGTCATCCGAGTTTTTAGTATCGTTCCTTTTCCCTGCATTTACATGGCAGGCCAGAAGCACATGGTCTTTGCAGAGCAATTTCAGCAAGAAAAAAAGTAACTCTTCCAAAAAGTCTGAACTTGTAAAAAAAAACTTTTTTTCCGTTAAATCATACATAATATGTTTAAACTACTTTAAAGATAAACCATTAGCAAGTCTGAATTATAATAAACCCAGTCTGATAGCATTTGAAATAAAATATCGAAGTGTTATCACAAACTGCCGGTAAAAGGCCGATGTACAATTTTGCATAGAAGGACGGAGTGGTGAAAGTGGCCCGACGCATAACTTAACGGCCATTAATTTTCCCTGACTCATTTTCCCTTTTTTCTAAAAAAGTTCTTCGTCAAGAAGGTTTAGACTCTTTTGCTTCATTTTTAATTTCCGGAATTAGAAACGAAAAGTCAGCCGGCCGGTTGCGTGTATACACCGGGAAATATGTTTATAAACACCGCCTTGTGTTTCGCTCTTCTCCCCATACGTTTCATCCAGTGGCCTCCCTATCAATACCCCCCCCCCTCCATACAGCGAGACACCCCAATCACGGGGTGATGGGATCAGGCAGCGAAGAAAGCAACCAAAAAATGAAAAATTCCGATCACAAATCTTCGATCTGGCGAGATTACCTGCCAGCGCCGGGTAAGATTCATAGGGGCCGGCAACTCGTGAATGCTACGCCCGATCGACTGGGGACTAAGCCCGTGACTGCTACGGGACCCAGTAAATGAAATTCTTGTGTAACACCGAAAATGAAAGAAAAAAGAGAGAGAGAGAGAGAGAGAAAAAAAAAAGAGTCGGCTAGCAACCAGTCCCCATCGGGTCCTCTGCGTCTCTGGCGTTTATTATAAATGTGGAAATCAATCTTCTAATGATAGAGTTGAATTTCACCCTGCTTTGGGAAAATTTTCCTATGGCGAGTGATTTGTGTGCGGCGGTGAGTGGAGTTGACTCAAGAAATACGGGCGCGCCGGTGCAGATCGGTTGTAATTTTCAGTGGGTGGAAAGCCCGGTCAGAGTTCAGTGTTGGGCAGCGTCGTTATCCTTCTTTGTGCGGAATTAATATCTAAATTCAATATTCCAAAGGCCAAGTGGTCAAAAATCGCTTTTGGGATGCCAAAAGGGCCTGCTGTAATGACTTCATTTGAGAATGGACAGTTGAACCAAAATGTCATGAAATAAATATGACAAATCGAGCACAATGTCATTTTTAGAACCGTGCATTCAAAATGTCGAAGCACCACAAAATTAAAGAAATATCTATAGTTTTTTCTGCCGTATAATAAGCACGAAATTAGTTCAAATCTTGATGAAAAACCCAGACCTTTTGATATCAATTTGCTGTAAAGAAGCTGATGTAATGGAAAGCTCAGCTGGGCAAACTGCGACGAGTGATAGAGGCTCTACGTGGAAGCCATCTTTAAGGGCAGTTCTTTTGTTCCACAGGGAAACATCCTCCACGCATGCCTGTGGACCAAATCTCTGGCCTGCAAGATGGCAGCCATGAAAATCCTCGGAAATGTTTTAGTTCTTTACTGACAATCAGTCTGTGCTTACTTCAGAAAATCCGCACGTTTCAGGTACCAAAACCCAAATGACAAGACCCTTGGTCCTCCCCAAATACTGACACAGGACCATTTGTCTTCTACCCTTCATTTTGTGTTCTGCACCAATTGAGGTGTTCGGTTAACACCACGTGTTATTTGAGCCACTTGTCAGTACACGTCATATTAATTTGACACTGGACATTTTGCGGTGTTCCTTTCCTGTCACAGTACCAGGACCAATTTCAGTTAGGTTATGCATGTAGATAGCAGCTGAACATGTAACATTTCAAAAATACCAAACGTTACACTTGGTATTTTATTTCTTAAAATTATTTCCCAACAACTATAAAACGGCTTCAAAAAGAACAATGCAGAAAACTGAATTTCATTTTAAATAAGACGTCGCATTCCAAGAACTATATGGGACGTTGGTTGTATTGGGACACAAAACGGTCAATTTTGTTCTGTGTGAAATGTTTATGACAGCGCACATTATTCTCCTTTCCTGCAGACCAATCTTGGGTTTTGCTTCACATGTAGGCCTATCGGTGTGTTGAGATCATAATCATTTCACGAGATCGCATTAGTAATTTCTTAATTTTGCCGACAAGGGTACTGTGTCATGTTTACAACGATAAAATGACGACACCAAACGCCGTTGTTACCTCTATAAATTTTGGATTTGGGCAAACCATGTTGACGGTATGTTCATCCAATATACATCATATTTCTAAAAGTTATTTTCAAAAGTGCAGACTTACAGCAATGGTTGTTATTTATGGTGATATTCCTCGCAATATAAATGAGATTTCCTCGATCCCAGGGGAATAATTACTTCAAAGAATGATAACACTCGATGTCATGCAATATGAGCCATACATCTGTTACCGTACATGCGATGTACACATATCACATGTACTGGTAGAGGATATGATAACATGACAGCCTATGAAATAAATACTACAACATGGATTTGCCCACAATTTGTTGACCTACTTTCCTAAAAACAAACTTGCTTCAAACTGTGCCCACATCGTGGTAGCAGCACCTCTTCAACAGAACAGGAAGAACCACTCTGGGCATACAGGTAGGAACTCCGTGCTCTGAGGGATTCTAGAATAGATTGCATTAGAGTATTTTGTTACAATCCCATAAACTACACTAGGAATACTCTCCTGTAACATTAAGTCAAATACACGCATAAAAACCACCCACTGTTGTTTGCACAAGGCTCATTGGACTCCCTATTTCAGGACACCAGCTGATGTCAGTAATTGAAATGGGACATTTCCGGTAACAACCGAAATTGGCCAACTGAAATTGCATCTGTAAATACAGTTTTACAGCGCACACACAATACTGACAGCTTCTACAAAGACAATTGAGAGAGTTTGAACTATCAAAATCTAAGAAACTTACATGAGAATCTTGGTTTCTGCACGGCAGACATAGGTTGGAATTAACCTTAAGAAACAAAATAAGGTGGCTAAGACCGGACACAGGGAACCTTTCAGGAGCTTCAATCTATAAATGTCCCAAATAACAGACGGGCGTTTACGTTACAGTTTTCACCTGCCCAATTCCACAGTGTGATTTCTCAAATACCCGAGCTTCGTAAATTAGCTCATAAGTGTTGTTATCAGGAGCAGAAAGGCACTGTCGACTCTAACGTGATTTACAGTGGAAGAAAATTATGGAATAAGCAATCATGGAGGGACAGGCCCTCTCCGAGAGCTATCAATCCGCCTGCACTCGCTCAAATTTTACGGCCGTGGTTCGATCGCACTTGCCCGAGCGATTGAGCTGAGGCCAATTGAGTGAGGCGAATAAGAAAAGAAAATAAAGCGAGTACCAATCTATTTCCCATTGGTCCACAAGTGGATGATGTACGGTCAATGCTAAAGGACAGTTACGTTGTCACAAATGAGATTAGTAATTTTCTTCGGCTTTAATGTCGGTAACATGCAGTTTGTCAAGATTTCAAGTCGGCAATTCCACTGAAGCTGTTGGCGTTTCAATGTTTGTGGCCTCTCGAGTAGGCCATGTTTTGTGCCATCCCTACGCATCCAAGAATCACCATCGTCACCGTTGGTATTGAACGAGTTGCTGAGAGAAACCTAACCTTTGGCCTCACGTCTCTCTTGGCTAGTCGATGGAAAGAAGAATAGGTATTTGTTGACACTTATGAACATACGCGGGCCGAGTCTTATCAAACTAAATACCGCAATTTGCACGTGTTACTTTCCGCAAGATTCCAGACAAAATCCGCCTTGTACATCAAACATCATTGATATCATCTACAAGCACTCATAAACAGAAAAAAATGGTAAGACAACAGAATGATATTTTCTTCTATCTATGTGCTCCATAACAGTGACGATGGGATCCTTGCTTTGCCCAGGTTACAGAGCAGTACACCTTGCACATTTTGCACGCTTCATGTCCCATGCGTCCCTTAAATGATCATGGAAATACATTTTTATTTCACTGTGCAATTTGCAGTAATCTTCCAGTCGCGTGGAATTCTTCAGCTTTCTCAAAATCTGGATACATATGAGTTAAACCGGATCGGGTTCATCAAACGTAACCAACAACTTGGAGAAACCTGAACTGCGCATACTCAGACTACACAAAAACTCACATCACCCGTGACTGGTCGACGAGTTGATGACGTATCAGCACACACGGCGCGAGAGTTCACATGTGGACTTGCTGTAATTTTTGTTGCCCACAGACTAGTTTGCCCGCCCGCCCCTCTGCCGCAGCTAGTCGTCGTTCGCCTCATTTTACGAGCAGGCCTCGGCGGTTCAAGGTAAGCTTTTTATGGTTTTTCTTGTGAGTAATAATATCATTTTATGACTTTTGGACTGGAAGTTTATTTTGGCCCCAACCATAAAAATCGAGCCGGTCCCTTCACTGCCAATTGACCCCAAGTATTTTTTTTGTGCGAGGGAATTTTATATTTAGACGCGTACAGGGTGATGTAAATACGGGGCTTATTTTTATGACTTTTTAGTGATCCCCTTCTTTAGCTTGACACTTGGGAACTTTGTAGACAATTATAGTTTCCACAATTAAAGAACACGGCCAGGTACTTGTCGGGGCATGAACGCGGTCACCAGTCGACATGACAATTCTGTTCTGTTCGCGCAGTTCGGACCACGTGGGGATTCCCTGGTGTTGCTGAGATCAGATTTTTTTGCGAGATGAGTCCAGACGAGCATGAAGCATGCAACGCCAACATAGCCTCAAACAAAATGTTAATCACACTTACTATCTTCGGAGAGTGTGGAGCAGGCCGCTCGCCTCATGCCAGCATATATTTATGACATTTTGAATAACAGAAAGGAGAAAATAAGTCATGCCTCATCGTCATACGGGCTGCGTTGAGATACCTTGAACTTAAAATCGCTTTAATCATGTCATTGTTTAGAAAATTGAATTTCACCATTTCTCCACCTTCATTAAATGTATGATATATACCTCAGTAACTTATTCCGTTTTGAAAGCGATGTATTTGTTCGAAATGGTCGTGCCCATCAGCTGTTACTGTGAGTTCGTAGCACTACATGTAGATTTTAGCCCCAGAAGACCTTTAAGCGTTTGCCATGAAGACAATGTTAAAACTGGCTTCTGGGAATAAGAACTGCATAATCATATGAATAAAATAACAGCGTTATCTGTAGCAGTGTTTCAAATTTGTTCTGAGAAGTCCGACATATTATTGTAGTCTGTGTTGTGCCAATTCTGACAAAAAATACAAAATGTAAGTATGAATACAATAACATTGGAAAAATACTCCAAATACATAGCTAGAACCTAGCGGAGCAAACTGGTACATTTCTGCGCCGTGGTTTGACGCTATTCAAAACGTGCTTAGCAAATTAAGATAACCCTGTCAAACTTTTTTGAATATGTCAAGGAAGTGACAGAATATCGGAGTAATCAACATAACTTCATTTCGAGAAAGAACCAAACGTTGTTCTGTTCCTATGTTAAGCGACTAAAAATGACTCAAGATTCCAAAATAACTAACGACATTGCCGACTGATATTCAATAGAAAACATGTCAATGACTCGGCGGTTATTGCCCCCATTAATTACCCACAAAGCCAAAGGTCGGTTCCAAAAGTGATCTTTAAATTTACTGATTTTTTTTTCTCCGGCCACAAATGGGCAAAACAGATGTTTTCGCACTCCTCGTTTTGGGTTCCCCCTACAACCTGCTCTATTCCCCCCCAAAAGAAAAGAAGGCCAGCAAACGTGGGAGCGCATTTGTCTTCAAGAGTTGAAAAATTAAATCTGCAGTAGGGCCTATATTAAGTTTTAATAATTGGGTTTAAAAACCCTCAACTAACGTGTTATGTGTTTTGGTGGGAGGCAATGGGTACGACTGGAGAACAGACCCTTTTGCTCGTCTAATGCAATTGTGAAAATTTTATATACGAGGCAGCATTTTGCGGGCTGCTGGACCATGTTTAATTCCTCACTTATTATTAATTGATCGGTTTAATTCTCTGAATCGACGGTGCGGAACAGCCTTGCGCTGTGATTCACGAGAAGTGCCTGTTTTACTTCGAGCTGACACCAGACCGTGAACAGTTTTCAGAACGACTCCCAGGCTTCCGTTTTATATGGTCTGACAGCTGTAGCTTAAATATCCGTGCAAAACGATGAAATAATTGATACCTACAGGACAATGGAAAACCTAACATTTAAATCAGGGAGTTTGCTAGCTCAGGGCACGTAATGATTCCAAAGTCTAAAGGCAGACTAAACACAAAATTAATTCTAAAACTTTATCTGTGCAGTCAAGCTAAGAAATTATTCCAAATATAGGGCCTAATATGGATTAAAACCCAAGAGAAAAAAACGGCAGTTTGTAGCCCTTGAAATCAGCAGATAATCCTAACACTCTTACCTGTATTCGTAGGCTTAGCGAAAACAACCTTCATGACAACTGATAAATACCCATCTTGAAAAAGAGAGCTTACAGTCCCAGTCCAAAAGTAAGCAGACAACTCGGTGTCAAACCCCGCTGACATTCTTTCAACAGACAGTCTTCGCGAGCATGTGCCAACAATACACTAACTCCGACCGTTGGTGATCCGCCGACCGGCCTCTAAACCAAGCCTCCGGCTCCCTCGGGCGAGTACCCTGCCGCAGCCCGCCACTGCTCTACGAGGGCCTGCTCGGCGCAGCGTGAAGATGGCCGAACCCGTACCGGCTCTGTTTTCGTCCTGCGAGCTTTCTCGCAGTCGTGGGTGGCTATCTCCTCCTTAACGTTGGACTTGACAATTACTGACGCGAAGGGACAAGGCTAGCCGTGGGCTTTCAGATCGACTCATCGTCAAACCTGTTGATTTATGGATTAAGCAGGAGAATTTATCAAATCATTTGCGATCCTATTTAACGCGTCTTTAACACTGAGACAAACTAAGGAGACTTTGTGCTCGTAGACTCAAGCAACAAAGATAAAATGGCGAATGGGCTGTAAGTTGAGAAAATTGTATTCAACAAGTTTTCTCTTGGAAGGGAAGATTTATTGAAACAGTAGGTGCAAACCATGAGAAATTCAGATTTGACTTCAAATGACGTTTTCCTTAAAATCGCTCCTCTTTTCTTCGCTTATCACAACAGGCGTCTATTCAGATTGAAGAAACTTATAGAATTCTCAATGTTTCTCCAGTAACTTCTGGAAAAACAGTTTCTATCAGTATTAGACTATTTGCATGTTTCACAAAATTCTACAGACAGTTAACAACAGAGAAAAGGCACGAAGAGAAACTTCACGGTGACCAAAGTAAATGAACATAAGATGACAGAATTTTGAATAATTATTTCAAGACAAGTACAATTTCCTATACGTGTCAAAACAAAAGAGCGAATGGGATTATCACAGATGCCAAACTCAGCAGGCACTTTTGGAAATCAAAGAAGGCTCCATTCTTTACACAAATAAAGAACGATTACATGGTAACTGTAACGTGTCTCTCCATCGTCTCTCTAGCTGTCTTTACCCACGTGCTGCATTTCTGGGGTTGGGGTTGGGGGCAGGTGCTACCAACTGTTTGACAAGTCTTGAACAGTTACTGTAAGTATAAGGTCGCCTTATGAGCAGAGAAACTACACGGCTACCCGTCCAGGAAAGCGTTGCAAGCATGACCGCAGGCAGCTTTTGTGCCGACCAGAGCTTGCAGGCATACCTTGTGTACCTTGTGGTCAAAAATACCCCCAAAACTTAGACATATCATCGCCTCTTGACGATGTCCAACTCGCCTCATCCATGCGGATGTAATTAAGCGGTCCCGCTTTTACCCTAAACAAATCTGAAGATGCCGGTCGTTATCTCTCATGCCTTGGTGCTAATTAAGTTAGGTGGGACGACTGTTCAGTGGGAATGTGATACCCCGACTGGGAGACCCTCGCGCGGCTCCGGCCGGGACCATTTAGCTGGGTTAGCGGTGATGGTGAAAGAGGCTGCGGCGCTTCAAAGTACTTTTTATGGGCGTCCTGTGAGGCCGTGATTCAATCAAGTAATTAGCACTCCTGCTGGGGACATTTATCCATCCATTGCCAAACAACCTGTGGTCTAAATAGTCCTGGACTTTCTACCTGGAAATGAGGAGCTTCTGGTTTCGTTAGTAACCTATAAACGAATAAAAAGAAGTAAAAAAAAATCTTCACTACAACATGCCGATGAATAAAACCACTTCTCCAAATTTTGGTGGAAACTTCTGACTATTTTTTAAAAACAGTTTACATTTGGACATGTTCACATTTTCGAGTTGCGCGTTGAGACTGTGCGATGTGGAACATTCGAAATCGCCGAGGGGTATCGATTCTTTGTTCGCTTCAGGATTTTGTTTATGATTCCGTGTCATGTTTCGACCATGAACCTGATGTCTCCAGGAAATGCTTTGAGAATGAGAGCAATACCGAAACATGCACCGTCAGAACCGCCAAGATTTCTCTGAAACCCAACGACTTTACACGCACAGATAAGGTAAGGTGATGTAACTAATTAATGTCCCAGTGATGTCTAAAAACCAGTGTTACCGAATTAACGAAATAAATTATTTTGGCCCAGCACTGGTCAAAAATATCAATTACCGACACTATTCCGAAGTGGTCAAATATCCTCAAAGATAGTCAGTAGTAGAAGTGATTTTAACACAGTTTTTCACCAAAATCACATCACCCAGCATTTTTAACAATTTTTTTCTCACACGGTGTAACGGTTTTAGGCTCAGCACAAACATGACAAATGCCATAAAAGTATAATTTGAAAAGAAAAAAATCACGAACATTATTGAATAATTTAATTAGAAATGGGTATTTTATAGTTAAAAAATTGTATTTTGTGTTCTCCCTCTTAACCCTGAAAGGTGTAACTGGAGATATTGTCCTCGTTAAGCTCCCAGCTTGAATAATTTAAATTGTCGCCTGGAGATCTTGTGCAACTTTGGAAACAAAAGTCCGTGATGGAATTGTCGAAGAAGAGTAAGACGCGTGAGCGCCAGGGCCTGCTGAAGCCATCAGGGTCGTCTCTTCCCCCGATTGATTCAGCAGTTAACCCAGCTTAACCCCATCCGGCTGTGGGTTATTGTTCGTCGATTTGTTGGCCCGGTCGGGCCCAATCCATTTTCTTCTGCTAACGATGAGTAATTACCACGGTGATTTCTTTCCTCGTCTGACAAGTGCAAATGGAAATTGAAGGAACGTATATTGGGATAGGGCATTTCTACCGAGTATTTTCAAGGAGATGCGTTCCACAAACAGAGCCATGAAATCCCTTCACCCGTCATACCTGGATCTCAACTCAATTGAAAAGTAAAACTATACCGTAATACGATAACATTGGAATATTTGAAAGATCAAATTTAAGAGGATATTAAATAAAAAAAATATATATAAATTTCTTTCTACTGTATTTCCCAGTTTCTTGTACATGCGCAGTCAAATTGTTTCATTTCGGTTCGTTTTGATTGCGAAAACAAATACATTTATTTTAAACTCTTCAAGTTTTAAAAATGAAACCTGATATATTAGAAAGTACCGTAATTAATATCGTATTCACCAAGTGAAGAGTTTCCACTAATCTTGTGGCGTTCAGATATTGCCTTTTGTCTGAAGAAATCATAGAATGAACGGTTATTAGGGGAGTAGTCGGAAGGTCAGGAAATATAGTGTTCATTTTGACTGAAATCTCATGTGGAATTAACTTAAAAAAATTCATTGCCGAAATATTTTGACCCTAGTTTAAAAAAAAAAATCTGCCAAGGCAACAACCCGCAACGTTTGCTATCTTTCCGCGGCGGCTAAAACACCGGAACGATACCCTATGTTTGAGTGCTCTGACGGATTTATTCGGCGGGTAAAAGTCCTGGCCAGGCCGCAAATGGACCGCGATGGCCTGTATAGTTTACTGGTAACATTCGCTGACCAAGTTCTGGTGCGGGATTTTCGCAGGTCAGATATTACGGAACGTGGTTCACATTTCGATCCCCCTTAATCATATTACATCTTTTAATGAAGTTGATTTTTCTGATGGAATCCTACTCACAATGAACGAATATTGTGACCCGACTCACTGAACAGTGTAGAGCAGTAATGTTCCTGCATTAAATGTAAAATCAGATCCTACATTCTGAAGAATAAAATTGGAAGCCTTTTCTCAACAATTAAACGCGTAGAATACCTGTGCGGAAGTTTTCGAATTCATGTTCAAAACTGATTAGAAATCTGGAGGCTTTTCAATGACTGCCTAGTAAACTTTTTAATTTAATTTTAAACTTTTTAATTTACCACCAATTATTTTTGTAATTGTCACAAAAGTGAGAGGCCTACGTCAAAAGTGCCCCTTATGAATTTGCATGCACTTTAAAATAACATACGTCCACATGTATGTGCGGGCGCTTATACGGCGCTTTCTGGAGGAGGTTCACTTGTCATTTTTGTTCAAATGTGCTGAGTACTTCCCAACAAAAACTTCATATTCCTCTAAAAAAGGAGATCAAACACGGAGTATAAAACTATTAAGGGAAAACAAAAACAGTCTACACATTGAAACATATTCCATTGCCTTTGCGAGGAAAATTCATGATCGGTCGTGCTAGAAAAGTCGCAAACAGTTCGAAATCAATAAAAGTGAAATAAATTGAAAATAAACTTCATAAATTTTTAACTTAAATGCTCCCTCGCGTTGCTGCTCTGCTCCGCAAGTCCAGAAATCGATACCGTGGTCTTCCCTCGAGACGTTGGAAGAAATCTGAGGAGGTCAGAATATTTCTGGTTCAGTATTCCAGGTTAAATGCCCAGTTCCCCATTTCCCATACACAATTCCACAAAGAGGAGTAAATTTAAATCTGGGGGACCGATCAACCTTGAGAGGCCATTTCAAAGACTTTTACTACTATTGTTTGTGCTAAATCCAGCGAATTAATCATAAAAAAAATCTGGGAAATCTACAGCGGCAACTGTTGTCGGGTCCCCTTTGTCTGTTTCACTTTCACCGAATACCAGGAACTACATGAATATTACAAACGCGTTAAAGTAAAATAGATTCTTTAGGTCAATGTTATTAGTTGGAAACGTGCATACGGCACCAAGAAATCAGTTTTTACATAATCTTGAAAACAAAATGACACTTATTTTGTAATTGGTGAAAATAACAATTTTTTGGGGGGTTAAAAAAGTGAAGTTAGCTTGGAGAGCGAATTCATTTACACGGTTTTAAATACCGTTGGAAACTCGAGAGTTATGAGACTTGGGGCAGAATTTAAGTTTTTTTTCTTATCCAGTAATTGGGATTATGGAATCAGTTTCATCGTCATCGATGCACACGGTGCAAAATTGGCACACTTATTTCAACGGTGAATGACGGTATTAGAGGAAAAGAAATGGACCGGCTATCACCATCAGAACCCCCTCCCCTTCAATGGGGAGGCAGCCTTTCCAAGTACATCGATTGTCACTCTGTATATGTACATGTCCATTTGAACTAAAATTTCAGTCGGTGTGCCATTGGCATGCATCAATGCGCGGTACAGCATGTGGCTGCCAACAGCTGAACTGTCCAATCACATGGCCCGCCGCACATTTGTTTACTTTTTACCGCGAAGTAAGATCAAACCTATGTCTAAATGGTTACTGTACCTGTGCACTGTTGCGTTCTGCGCTCAGAAGTGCTGGCGAGTGGCAGCAATACGGGAACTAACAACAGCGCATCGCACGGTGGACTGTATACGTGTCTTCCACGCACTCGGAACTGAAATGAGCCGGTGTGGACTGGGACCACTTTATTAACGCCCTGACGGTTTTATTTTTCCCAAATTTTATGCCGTCATAAACGCTAGCATTTACGACTTTATGAAGCTGAGGACATCCCATTTTGACAAATAAAACTGAGTTATTTTACACCGCCTTGGACGTTCGTAAAGCGAATTCAGGTGCGGAGGTTCGTGCTTGATTGGTCCAAATATGCCACGTGACTGATTTGAGACCCCTCTCTTTTGCGTGTTTTTATACCAGCAGGGTCGTATAAGGTTTATCGCCCAGAGTGACTTGGTTCAGCCGGAATAGCATCGCCAGAAAAATACGACCGGCATTAAAATGACAACTTCGGCGTTTTGTGTGAATTCCTTGATAAATTCAGGGGAGAGTGGTGCCATCCTGAAATCCGGCCAGCAGTCAGACATCCATGGCTCGACTGGACTCGCTGCCACCAAATGCCCGAGTGGCAGCGGCAGTTTTGCGCCCAAATTTGCCGATTCGCCGGCGCAGGCTGTCGCCAGTCACAACATGCCGCCGACCGCGGGGCCCCCGTCCGCTACCAACATGTACTCGCTAGCCACCGACCAAAGCTGCTATACCAACCCATGGCTTTACTCATCAGGTGACATGACCCACTACCCACCGATGTCTGTTGCTGGGGTGAGTGAGGACTACGAAAACAGCCCCTCGTACCCCTATGTCAGCTCCCAGAAGGGGTACGACACGGCCCTGGTCCCCTCCTCCGGGAGCTACTATACCCTCAACCGACAAGCTTACGAACGGTACACAAACCACTCCACGAATGTGTACCATGCCTCTGCCCACAACGGTCACGGACTACCGGCTAGTTTTGCCGGCAGCTTCGCCGCAAAATTCGTGGGCGGTGCGGCCGACTCGGACAGGCAGCGCTACGGCAACTTCGAGTCGTACGATTCACCGAGCTTCGGTACCTCGGTGAAGGCAGGCCAACACGGGGCCGGGAAGACCCAGACGGCGTACACCGCGGCACCGGCCACGGGTAACACCAGTCCCCCACTTGGCAAGGAATCTTCCAAGCAAACGACCACGAGTGGCGAGTCCATCACCAAGAGTGAAGGTGAGGTTAGATTAAACCAAAGAAAATTTATTGTATGACAAGTGGCTCGCGGCCTGTTCCATACAGGGATTGACCTTCGTTCAGTATCGTAAAATCATCGAGTCAAGAGGAGTTCTTTTTCACACGGATAATGTTTTAAAAAAATTGCACAGCTGAATTTATTGTTGAACACATCTTGCTCAGCGACACAAAGAACGGCTGAGCCAGTATTTTTTTTGTTAAACAAAAATTAATGTTTAACTTTCTTGCATTAAATCTGATCGCTAATTCCGAATGTGTATTCATGGCTCGACCGTGTCTACGTTACAACTATGACATGCTAGAAGGAGACTTTACATTTCAATGAACTGTGCGGGAAAAAAACAACAACCGTATCCCTTTATTAAGTACAGTTTCACTCAAGCCAAAATGGACAAATTCTACGATTACATGTTTTACTACTTCCCACAGAGATTGGTGACGAGGGCATTTAATAAATCTAATTATTAAGCAGATAATCAAATATGAATATTTGACTTCGGTGCTTATCCCATTAGTGATACCAAGATTGCTTAATAATATGAAATGTTGCCGTGATGTTGTCATGATCTTAATTGAATTAAGTTCCTGATGATGTTGCTCATATAGCACTTGACCGATACCGGTTGAGTAATTATTTATTGAATTTGTGGTTCCTTGCAGTTTCGTTCTTGAACAACAACCTTTTAGCAACTCGCTGCGTAACCGTAACGCTGACATTAACTTTCCAGACGGAAATGCTTATTTGCTATTTGTATGAGGACGTCAACAAAACCAAACAACAGAACAATAACCCGTTGATGTGACGTATAAGTTTCTATCATGTACCTTCAACTTACGAATTTTAGCTTTTAAACTGAGGGGATTGGTTGGGGAATCAATGTTCATTATTTCTCTTAGCCCAACATCTCTGTTTAGTTAACGAAATCTTAGGTTACTAAGTCAACTTTACACAAAATTACACAGCTGTACTTCACTTACAATAGAACTCTACTGTAGCAAAGGCCCACTGGGAGAATAACAGTATTCAGTTGCATTTGTAGTCAAGGGAGCCTTAGGGAAACAGTTTATAGCAGCGTCAATCCTCTCATATTTTTCTCTCCCTGAAAGGAAATTCACAGTTCCCTGTTTGTTTTTGCCTCGTTTACGACTTCACCTCATTTCACTACGGCACGATTCGCACATCGTGTGATGATCAGAAAGATATCTGGGTGATGTCTTTGTCTATGGTAACGAATCAAGCTTGGATTCTCTTTTACAACTTTGACTGTGCGGTTGTCTGAACATGGTTTGAAGTGGCGGCTGAAGATGAAAGCTCCGGCGGTGCATGGACTTTTTCAGTCGTGCTATTTGGGTTTAGTACGCAGACTTCAAGCGACACTTTATCTCTCTCACCCACTGCCTAGCAACCACTAACTGCTCAGCCTACATGCGGTCACGTTTTATGCTCATTAAAAGTGCCCCAGTCATCACACTGAATATTTACCGTCTTAGCTTTATGATAATGCATCCGCTATTGTCCTTGTTAGTCCTATCTTTGTGCCTCACACCCTGTGCCCATGCGTCCAAAGTAGTCGCGAGCCCCTCTTATGAGTAGTAAATTCATTGAAAGGAGGAAACGGAAGACGATTGGTGATCGATTCCGACCTTTAAACTTTCTACCTTTGCAGACAAACGATTGAAAAGGACTCCGCAGAAATGTGCAAAAGTATGTCCACCAGCTTTTGGACAAAAATTAATTTTCGATTATCGTGTTTTGCACCGGGCCGAATACTTATCTGATGATACATAAAATATTCAAGTGATAAAAGAAACGTTTGCACTTCGTGTCAAACATTCCTCGTCAAAATATTACATTTAAAATAAAAGACCATTAATTCAAGCTTCAAATAAGTAAGCACCTGTTCTCACACACACGTTGGTAAGCTCTGCAACGCACACATTTCTTCGTCGTTCTCAATTTTCAGTGACATTTTCGTACTTTTTTTCCTACCATAACCTGAATGAAATAACGTCAAAAGTCGGAAGACGCTTGTAAGAGAGGTTGGCAAAACTTATCCAAGATTGATTGATGGTGGCCTGGGGCTATTTTACAAACGGATTTAGGGGTTTAACGTCTCATTAATATACGTCCCGCCGTGCAAACGATGTGAGCACTGACGAATTGACATGTACATATCCTGAAAGAGCTCCCATCCACAAAACATTTCTGATTGGTTCATGTCGAAGATCTAGACAAACTCAAGAACTCCGACCGTGATGAGTATAATAAAAACGGCTTTGCCCAACATGATTGTTGTGGACATTTTTTAGCGTATACTGTGGAACGAAAAAGAAATAATTAAATAAAAAACGATGTATCGGGGAGATTTCAACTCCCACTTTTGTTGGTTTTGGGAGCCTGGGGGTTTGGGGAAGGCATTCTAAAGTAGTCAATTTAGGCCTGAGTCGTTTACAAGTTCTGCATGTTTCCAGCCGTATTGGTTCCCTTAATGAGAACCTTAGAACTTAGAAGCTCCCAAATTTCTTGCCCACTGTTCACATACGAAGCAAATCTAAGCTTGCTTCATCCAGCTACATTCTCTGAATGCCACACAGCTGTCGTGATTGTCTAATCCTTAAGTACAGCATTATCATCTCCATAAAATCGTGAAATAATGAGATAAAAACACAGATATGAATATGTAAAACATTGTTGTGATCAGTTGACGGTAATCACAGTCAGAATCAAATAATTTAAATAACAAATACTCGAGAACGTAGGCCTAAATATGATTGAACTGAGAAAACTGGTGTGTTTAGAGTAGCAGTGCGTAGCACTAATTAGGCCAAGGAACATGGCGGTGTGACCTTTGACATTTAACAAGATCAGATGTCCGTTGACAGCTGTTTGTTTTGTATCGCCTCATGTTGTCAGGGGGTATATGTTAACATGAGCTCACGTTTCAAGTGATAAAAATGGATTTTTATGACGCTGATGATCGAGGTGCAAGCTGTTCAAATTCTTAGCGATGGGCTAACTTTGAGCAATTGCTGGTCTCCCCGAATATTGGAATAAATTACAAATGCTTAATAATTGTCTATTTCATTTTCAATGGTCTTTGTCGACAACCCATTTCCTTCGTGAGGCATAGTACTCTTGTATACGTTCTCATCTTCAAGACTGACATTGATCTGTTTATTGTGAAAACGAAATGACATTTATTTCTAATTTTATATCCCAACGTTAGCTTTCACTTGCGTTTTTCCAATTCTGTTTCACAGTCAAAGGGTAGTTACACGTCGAAAGGAACGCTGTTCTCCAATCGAGAATGGCCTGACCTATGCACAAAATGAACTATGCTGTTCTGGTTTAAATGTGAAGTTCAACCGCATTAAAATTTCCCAAGTCTTTGGCGTACACGGGAACCATTGTTATGTCCTTTGTTAAGTCTGGTATAAAGAGATGTTGGGCCTCTCCTATGGCAGGCCTAATGTCCGTTCGGTGCGAACTCTACAGGTTCATTCTGTTACATGTTATATAATTTTTAATGGATTATCATTAATTTCATTCGGACTCGCCCTCGGATCTTTTCAGTAAGGCCCGTGGTTATTCACCAAAGCTGACCTCAGGCTTTAACGTACTTCTTTGTACTCTTTTATTTGAATGTGTCAACGATTTTGAGGGTCGAGGGTTGTACTGCCAGGTTTCAGTAATCCGATCCAGGAAATAAAGGGATGATTAAGAAACAGACCTTTGCTGGAAATTATCAGATGAAGTAAGCGAATATGCAGTGATCGGTATGTAATTAGCCGAATGATCGATTAATTGATCCGGGTGGTCAAACACTTAAGTAGTTCCATACTGAATGGAACGTTTGGTGTCATAACCGAATAATAGGCGTTATTCGACTTGCACCCAAACTCCGTGGCTAAAAGTAGCTTTTAATTTCTCCAGCGGACCCACACTGAAACTGAGAATTTCTAAGACAATAATTATTTCCTAGTACACTCCTTCAACCCCCCCAAAACCCGCAATATCATAAGCCTTCATGAATATAAGCAACACATTGTCTGTTCTACACAAGTACATGTATAATTCTGTTTATTGTTCTTACACGCTGATCCATTCTAAAACAAATTCCCTTCTTGCTGGATCGTCGGATGGTTGTTTTTGATTTAGCACGACATTTCAATTTCGACTTCCTTGGGTTTGGATTATTTGCACAAGTGATTAAGTCTCCCTAAGAACCCTTTGGAAATATTTCACCACTTCTTAGACATGTTCCAGTGTAATTTATGATGTGAAGTTTAGCAATTTGTGTTTACACGTGGTGGTCTTTGTACCTGGAGATAATGGGACAACCGGCACTGGCTGCCCCTCATTACACCACAGCAATGCCTCGGCACAGTGAGCATTAATGTTTAAGCCGTCTCCATGTTGTTTGGCGGCTCATAGTTGCAATTTTCATGAGCAGCATTTATACTGTGGATGTCTAAATAGAATGGTTGAGAGTATCTTCTAGACCGTTACATTATGTATTCGCTTCTTACGTAAGGGGGATCAGAATTATGCGATCATTTTATCCTTATCCCGTAGACTTTTCCTCCACCAATGTTCACCAAGCTTTGTGTGTTATTGCCAGAATGTAACAACCCAATACTCACAAATTTCCCGGCGTGAAGAGGGTACCTGCGTAACCTTAGGCGAATTTGTTTTCGTTTCTAAAATGCTGAGTTCAATGTTGCCGAAGATACATCGTACTACAATGGGCGTGCGCCGTGAAGGGGCCGTGTGGGATTTCAGAAACTCTCGTTGTTGATACACATTATGGTGAAACAGGGAACCAGCAAAAATTGTCTACCATAAATTGAATCCTCTGTGGTTTCCTTGAACAAGATTTGGTTGTCACGTGAGACTTTATCAATGAATTAAACTGCAATGAATCTTAGGGGTCATCTCAGCTCAATGTACGATACTGACATGTGTCCACGCAAGCCCTTTAGTGTCATGTAGTAATTTAAAAAAGTCAAGTATACTCTTTCAACTCTGGTTTAACACAAGAATGATTTCTTTCATTCGAGACAGGTATTCTCCTGTTTGTTCCTATAAATCCATTTTTAGAAACATTGTTTCTATTTTGGAAATAAGTTGTTTTTACGAGATAACTTTGTGAGGAAGTTTGTTTTATGAGATATAATTCTTGCAAGTTAATTTTCAGGAGATGTATGTTTTCATATTTGAATATATTTCTCACAAAAAACAAAACAGAAACAATGTTTTTAGATATAGATCTCATCAGAACAAACTGGAGAGTATTTGTGTCTTTAACTTTTCCAACTTTGGAAAAAAATCTCGTAAAAACGAGTTTGGAAAAAATATACTTTTTTAAAATTTACTTTGAAACAAATATTCGTCATCAACACGAACTTGAAAAAGTGTATTGAACTTTTTAAAAATAAATACTTGGATGGCACAACAGGGCTTTCGTAGATATCTGACCCTCTTGCAGTTTCCTTAATGTTCAGACCCAATGTTCCAAGCTTAGTCTCATAAACCCTGCGTTAAAACAAATCACCTACCACCATGGGGGGGGGGTTCCCAGGGCCCCATGAGGCCCCCTTGATATGCCCCACTTGCCAATGATTTGGGCATTTCAGTACAGTGCATTTTAGAGGTGGTTAAATAATACAGGAATAGGTTCAGAGTTCAAAGAGTGTTGGTACAATTACGAGAGAACAGTTAAAATGCGTGGCTTTATTATGTTGGACAGTTTGCATGACATAACTAAGGTTGTTTGTTACCTCAGGTAAAATATGAACGACTTTCAAAAACAATTCACTCAAGTGTGACATAGTGGTCACTTTAATCACTGTTGGTGAAAATGAGGTACCGGCCTCCGTTTGTAAAACGTGGAAGGATTTCCATCTGTATAATGAGTCACGTTGTTCTTGTGCAGGCTTTTATATTTTCTTGCAAATCTGAAGAGGTTTGTGGGAAATTCTGCATGAGAAGACCATTGGCAGAAAGAACTAAACCAGGTTGAGGAGGGGGCGTGTCCTCAAGTGGTTGCGTACTTCCACCAACTATTTGTGTTTCCATACCCGACCGACAACCACATTCTGATGCGGGTAATGCCTTCTATGTACATAATGCCATATTCTGTTTAAATCTGTTCGATTATGCCAAACCTACCTTGAATGACAAAACACTAAAACGAACGTAAATCAGTTTTTCTCTATGTCAGAAGAGATGTTGGGAACATCTATAAAAGTATTTGTCCGTATATACGGGACGTCTGTTGAATCGGTTTACAGTGTTCAATTCTACAGAGTCTGAAAGTTAGGCACATTAATACAACCTACAAAGAATATTCAGCCTTGAATTGTTCTAAGCGCTGATTCCACAGTAATAAATGATGTAGAATTCCGAGTCTATACAATTTTCTACTGTTGTAATTCTAGATGCATGGAACATTAAAAGTTCAAACATGACAGATCTACATTATCGAATGACGGATGGAAGCACATGAAAATATTGCAAGCATTCTTTCTTTTGTCCTCAAAACCCAATATACAGCATTATATCAGCGTGTTTATGGCAAATGTAAGATGCGTCTAGGCCATAAACGAATGTTCGGATGAGACATCTTTGCATCATGGAAATAATTATGCCAGTTTTGCATACGTCATTCTCTTGACAATCGACTACGATGCTACAATAAGGAAACACACTTTTTCAAGGTAAAAGTTGCCAACCTTTTACAGGTCTAGTTTCCGACTACCGGACATATCAATTTGTCTGTTGTCTTCCTTGGGGCGTAAACGGAGGGCGGCACCATACTGTTTTCGTTTGAATCCAAGTTATTTTAGGTCCTGGGCGATCGGGTCGCCTTGCCTGTAGGTAGCACGGATGATATTTAGTCAGTCCGACAGGAAACTGCGTTGACAATTAAAATGTGGGGTACGGGGGCTTTCTTCACAGGTGAGACGGGATGAATAATTGGGTTCCAGTGGGAATGTGCATAGGTTAGCGATATAAATACGAAATGAAACACAAGTCTTGGCATCAAATAGTGAGCAAAGGGACGGGCAGCTAATGCGAGAAAAACTGTACAGACTTTATAAATTGAGAAAAAGGTAATAAAATTCAATTCTTCCGCTAGTTACTTTTCATTATGACGATTAAACTGAATCGGTAATTTGTTTAAAAATTTATTTTTTGTATTTTTCAAAATTACTTTAAGTCCTTTTTTGTTGTAAAAAAGATAGGCTTGGGTAGGTGGTTGGTTGGTTGGTTGGTGGGTAGGGTAGGTGGATGGGGGGTAGGCTTTGGTGGGTGGTAGGTTGAGTGGGGGAATGGTAGGTTGGGTGGGTGCGAGTATCCACCCTTAAAACTTGCCCAACTCCACACAGCCTCAGGCCTAATGTTATTTTGCTATGTAACTAACTTGATCTGACCTTTTTAAGAAAGATTTCTGGGGTAGGAATAAGGCCTCCGGCAAATACTTGGATACATTATATGAATGTTGTATCCTGGACGTTTGAATGATACGAAATTAGGATGAAGCAGCCCCCTCCAAAGGGGGGTAGAATGTTATTTGCTCATTCCTTTTCTCAACGTTGCTGGAAATATCGTTACTAGAAACCTATACACTTTTGAGGAGCAATTCTTCCGCAAACCTAGTTATATTATTTTTTCTTTTCTTTAACAGTTAAGGCACTTCCGTATCAACTATAAGACTACCTGACAGTGCTAGCCGTTTTGTTCAGCATATGTATTATTTTTAATTATCCAATTATATATTATAATTGGATGAAGTGACAAGATTTCAACCTGTAAGGACTCATTAATAGGTCATTTTCTCAGCTCATGGGTATTCTCAGACGTGAAGAATCAGCGGCATCCCTTGTATAGTTTGGCTAGGCTTTATAATATTATTGACAGTCTTATTCATGAATGGTTCGTTGCAATGCTGATAGACAGCTACAATTTTGAAAAATGAAGTTATGGCAAATCTACCCTTTTTTAATACGCCATTCTTTCATTACCAAGCTTGTCAGGCGTTTGAATTTCTCCAAACCCGGACGAATCAATAAATAGTGTTTTAGGATTTTCCCCGGGAGAACTAATTTCCATTGCCGCCAGAGGCTTTGGGGGCGTTTTATTAGTGTACCGTTGGGTGATGAGTTAGTTTTGCATAATAATTTTGAATTACTGTTCGCAGCATTAGTGACAGGATTGTTTACGTGTATAAGTAATGCATGATTTTGGACCCGTTTAGACTCGGGTTCAATTCTCATTTTTTGCCGTGACGTTAACTACATTTTACACCCACGTAAGAATTTATCACTGCAGCTATTTTTAATCAGCGATATCACGTCAAAAGTACATTGGAATTCCAAGGTTTGCATGCGAATTACTGATTTAAAAACCACCACTTTTCCTGTTCAGTTATTAGCTTATTCGGAGAGCCCCACATGAACTTCAGTACCTGTTTTTGATCTACTTCGAGTGGTTGGCTTTTGAATCATTGATTAAGAGAAAAAACTGGAAGTTGTCATCCCGTTTTGGCGAGACGGGGTTTGCCGGCCAGAAACAGACTTTCCAATTCCCCGTAGGTTGGCGGTGGGTTTTCCCAGCGGAATTGGGCCCGTTCTTTGAGCTTTATTAGAGGTAATCTGCAATCATACTTAAGTTACCTCGACAGTGTGATATATTTCCCCTTCGAGAATATATTTAGCGGGAGCGGTTCAGACATCTATACGGTCCTTTGCGTGACGGCAATCCGCCGATTGAGATGATTGCTACGCGCTGATGGTGAAAGATGGAGCGGGTTCCTAAAAAGCAGGTTTTTGTTAATATTTTAGAATAAGAGACCCCCTAAAATCGCTGTTTATTCGCAAAATGAGGGCCGTTAAATGATTATTTAGACAGCGTATTGGAAAGATGATTGGGAAATGTATAATTTATTTTTTGACCTGAAAAACTGCAAAGACTGAACGAACAAACTAAATGGAAGAATGTAAAATTACTTTGTTGCGCACTGTGATTAAATGCGTGGAGATGGAATTGAGAAATCTATCTTGAATGCCTGAAACTTGGCAGCTGTGTTTATGGTGTAATCATTTTGTGAACAGCGTTTCACGCGAGCCTGCACTCCAAAGAACCCCAGATATTTCAATATAGTTTCAAACGGGATTACTTTTTAGTTCAAGAAGTTGTCGCGGGAATCCGATGTTGGTATATCTGTGTCCGAGATGAAAATAACAGATGTGGAGCTCTTTCTCAAATGGAATCTTTTTTTGGGGGGGGGCTGAAAACAAAATGAAAAGATACCATCCATGCCATCAATGCGTTTTTCTTAAACCTCCAATCCCTTGCAGTCTCGTTTAATAAAGTAGTTTAAATAGAAAATTAAGGTGTGCTTCAGGAAAACTTTTTTTTTCTCTTTCCGTTAATTGTTTACGTAAAGTTCTTGTGCTTAGTATCTTTCCAAAATGAAATGACCGAGAAAGTCTACGGGTATGTAATCGCAGTCTTTTTGTGTTTTGAACTGTGATATGCATTTATTATATGATGCACATGTACCGGTACTTTCTGTGTCATTTTCTAAGTTCATGCACACATATGCATTGCGTGCCAAAATGCTTTATTGCACTACCCTCGAAGGATACCGTGAAGACAACAGCCGGCGAATGAACTTTCAAGAACTCTCCGCTGTCAGCTGACTGACATAAATTCATTATCAGTCATCTGGTAAGATAATTACACCGATTCAAAACAAAAAATGCAATTCCCTACCCCGTCCCAGCGCGGTTTTCGCAAAACAGCCCTTTTCCACTGACCCCGTTCCAGCGCCCATCAGAAAATAGAAATTTATCAGACCATCGCGACAATATTTTTCCCAAGTTCCTGACGTTGGTCTCGGAATTGCCGGCATTGTTTTTGTATATTTGGAGGGAGCCGAGGCTGAGCTGACGAGAGGGCACTTGCGTACATTTGTTGGTTGGGGAAAGAAATCAAATGAAGGGCGCAATTGTTAAAGCCTGTCACGGGTGCGTTATGGTTATATGCCTCCGTATTAGAAGAGGTCTCTAGGGCTCTCACCCCGTCTCCCACCCAAAAGTTCAGGGTTTCGATGTCGAGATTGCACGCTCTTCATGGGCAGGGCATGTTGCCGTTGTTGACACAGGAATGTGCCATTTCCCAATTTGGCCCCTCTTCTTTTTTTGCAACTCAGGACGATGAGTTGTCAGTGAAATCGTTGTCAGGACATTTGACGGCACGGACAAGAATGTCTGAAGCTCGGCATGGACGGTAAACAGCGCGTCGAAGCCACACCTGCTTCAATACCGACTGCTTGATCGCGCAAAGAACATAATGTCCGTCAAAGTAACAGTGCAGAAGTATGCGTGGCTAGGGCCTATGCGTGTATAACATTGACTGCGGTCCATTCTGTTGGAGAAGACCCACAAAATAAGGAAGCAAATACATATTGAACTCACTGGAAGGTTGATCAAGCTGTAAATTAGAAAATGACGACGGACAGCCTCCATGCATATGCGTACAAAGAATACATGGTGTTAGACCAAACCTGTAATAACAGCATTGCAATTTGTTTTAGATGGCAAACGGCTGTCGGGATGGTAGAAAATTACACTTACAATCCGTTGAGAGCGAGCAGGAAACTGTAAATAAAGCACATGTGCTAGTAGACCGCATTAAACATTGCCGTCAACGAAACATTATTTCAATATTTAACATGGATGCCGAATGTGTCTGCACCATATGATTTGTTTTGAAATACATAAGATACACCGTTTTATCATCAAGTAAATAGTCGTGATAACTTCAATTTTTCCCGATAGACGCGTTATCAAAACCCACAAAGGCAAGTATTAGTTTATAGCCTCAGTTTAGACCGATTCGATATCAACTCTGTCGATCTTCCGAGCGTACGTCGGTGAACGATACGATAGGCAACGCCGGCGATAACAGCGGGTAACCGTGCTCCAGGGGACGTACGTCGGGGGAACGCTGTGACAACATGCGCGGTTCAGTTTTGGTTACGTCCGGCACGCGACCAGGCTGGGCGCGGTGTCTGGTTCGGAGGAAAAAAGAGGTGTGGAAACTGGACGGGGATTGATACGTAAGTCAGTTGGCAACACCCAAGGGTTAAATTTTTGTCAGAGTTACTACACAAAGTCATACATTGTTCAGAAACAAGGGATTCCAAAGAGCGGGCATAACGTCGTGACTTCGGAACCCTAATCGTTACACTCTTTGGGGTCCTAGTTTAATGGGATTTTCAGAGATGCTGAGCTCCAACATGCCAGCTTAAAAATCCTGAAAAATTTATACAGAAATCATGAGATTTCCTTTCTTTTTAAAACAAAGAATGCGTGGTAATACTTCTCAAGAGTAGATAGGGGAGGAATGTGGACCAGGCCCGCTTACAAGGAGCTCTCCTAAACCTAAGGGAAATGCGTTTTGCGGTTTCCTTATTTCCCTCTTTCAAAAAACGTGTAAAAAGCACCCAAATGTAGCCAATACGCAACTTTTCAATGAATACAAAATTTCAATGTTGTGCCCCCCAAAAAGTCCCCTCCAAACCGTTCATGATCCACCCTTAATACTACCATAGAACTCTATGGTACAACTTAACTGCATCAGCTGTCCCATCCGAAATGACTACGATCATTGTGAAGCTCCAATAATCTTTCACAACAAGGTGAGTACCAAAGAACGCAGTCAATGAATTTTATGATAGAGGCGACGGTTCAGGAGAGGGCACTTTGACTGGAGTTATGTCCAGAATAGAAGAAAATGAGATCATATCGTTGATAAAAGTACTCAGAGAATAAACCATGAGTCCTTCTTTTTAAAGCGTCGTTTTTGCCATTGCAGTATAATCCAAATGTGCACTTGGAATTAATTTTGTCTTTAATTTTTCAAAATGAAATTAGGGATGGAAGTTATCACACGAAGACCGCGATTATGAAGTCTTTGTTGTTTAAGGATATCAAACTGCTGAGGTCTAGTCTGGAACCTCAACTTCAATCGAAGCCATGCAATATTATCATTAATTTAATACCATACGTGGCATATTTCAAGGTACCGAGTAATTCATGCCAACCTTAGATGAGTCGTTTCACCTATTTTGTCTGGGTTTACCAAGTTCTACCTCGACTTGGATTAAGGTGGAACAGAAAAACGAGGACTGAAAAACTTTCGCTAAAGTATATTGGATAAACACACATATTTATCTTTAACATTGTCGGTTGTTATTGTCGCAACATCTGTCATGATTACATTGAATCTTTGTCCAACAGAAATATACACATCGGGAATGAATTGAATGCATTATAATTTCCTGTAGTCTATTCAATTCCCCCGTCTCAGGAAGCTATGTTCTTCACAAATGACTCCCAATAAGGCATCACATAAAACTCGATCCGCTTTTCAGTAATTTCATAATTGATGAAATTGAAGCCTATGTATGTGCACCCATCCACGCAAAACTTGATCGAGGAAATAAAATACATTATGACGAACAGTGTGTGCTTTCTTCCAAGCCATGTTGGATCGTGCCTCCCATAGGCCTATCCACTTTTAATTATTGAACTCAGGTGCAGCCTCACTTTGAGAAACATTCATTGGGACGATAAAGGTTCCATGATCTCATTATCCACATTTTTATCTACTTGCTCGCAAGGAGGAGTAATCTATTTTGCCCGCTTGCGTTATCTTTGATCCAACAGATTTCTAGTTTTTCAATCTTCTTGAGGTATTACCCGCTTTCGATTACAAATGCCGACGCAAACGTAGACCCAACCGCCGTTGTACATTCGTGTACATGGGTTGACAGCGAGGCTGGATTAGAAAGGTTCGACATCTTTGAGAAATCTTATTCAATAGTGCATGATCTTTAAAGACGGCATAATTTCCCTCTTACCAAGTGAAAAACCAATTTCAAAAGTTCAGAATGACACAAAATGGCGTCCAGTGCAGTTGAAATAATTAAGAACAATACGCGATAAACGGGCTAGTTCTCTGAGCCACATAGAAACGACGCATTTCCAGAATTATTTGGCTATACACATTCGTCAATGGAAACTCTTGTGTGCGTCTAACTGCGCAAAACTATTAGCTGACGGCTTCCATGGGTTATTTTCAGCGGTATAGGCTAATTCATTTATGGCCTGCTTTTCGTATGGGTGACCATGGTTTGCAAACAAAACACCCCTGTTTGGTATTAGATTTTACCTCACCATGTACAAATTTGTCCCGTCACCTTTTCATTTGGAACCCGGTATTTAGCACTATTGTGTAATATTTAGTCTCGTGAAAGCTGCACGGGGTGGTTTTTTTTAATACTAATTGGATTATTCTTTTTGTACTGACGGTCAGAATCGTTTGGTACCCGCAACTAGTTTCAAAAAAGGATTGTATCGTTGAACGATCAGGCTGTACAGCCAAGTTTGGACGTAGCTCTTGTTGCGTAACAGAACCTTACTTTCAGATCCTGTGCGTATAGCCTAAACCCAGTGTTATTGACGGTACCAAGGTGTTATCAAAAACCGACTGTCGTGATTTGGTACACCATATTCCGAACGTCGATTACCCTAGCCAAAAATAGACAAGAGCCCCGACACCACAGGTGTTGGCCGCTCATCTCATCGCGAGGCCCGGCCGGACCACTTGGGTCGGCAGACTTCAAAGTGCCTCCCGCGTTATTTTCCTGCTGGATGCTTGCCTGGGTCACACTGATGCTGGCAATATATCTCCTTGCTGCCTTCGCCTTTCCAAACAGATTTGAAATTTATCGGTGCGAGAGCTAGTTTGTGGTGTTTATAAGGATTTCGCGGTTTTCTAAACACAGAATCCTTGGCACAAAATTTGCTCCGTGTAAGACTTTTTTCCCCGCCTCTGTCACTTGCGTTTCTTTGTTTGGGCAATAATTCGAGGCATTATTAAGACCCCCACGCGGGTCCCAACCGATACTGATGTTAATTTTGATTTATTCCACTCAAGAAGAGAACATTTACTCCGAGAGCAAACGGATAATTACAAGTAAAAAGCGCCTGGTCTGCGCACTGACGATATGAGAAACAAGACCCGTGCACAGTGGGAATGGGTGTCTGTTTTCAAAATTGTGATGGCAGACTCAATCTCAGAAACGGTGCCATTACATCTTTATTATTCATGGGTAGTATGCTTGCTTATTATAAACATCAGATTCATATAATTTAATCAATTTTCTTTTGATAAGCTGTAAATTTCTGTTTGGGCTGTCGTAATAACGTAACCCAAATGCCAAAATGTTGTGGGGAAAAACAAAAACAAATAAACAAACAAACAGAACAAAGAAAATAGACAAACAAAACCAAACTTGTAAATAAAAAATCAACTAGGAGTTATCTCTAAATTTAAAACAATCTCATGTACTGCTATGTGAGATTTTGTGAGCTTTTTTTTGGTATTTCCTTATATTTAGGGACTGCAGGCAAACTTCAACGAATTCTTTACAACTATTGTTAAGTCTTCCAAACAGAATAAATTAAATAATAACTTCGGACAATTATCACCTGACTCCACAAATGAGAACTTATGGACCAACATAGAGGAAAAGCTTCAAAAATTACAAGCCTGCTTATGAGTTCCTACAGGGAAGAGCTCACACACGTTACTCATGTCTCTGAATTAACACCGGGAGAATGGAGTCATATAAGGGAGTGGGCCAAAAGCTTTTGACCTGTCATACCTCAATGGTGAAAATATGAAGAGTTGAGACAGAGATCGAAGCAATCAACGCTTGCTGCCAATCTTGCGATCGTCCAAGACCTTAAATATTCACTCCAAGAGATATACCGGTAATGACTGGGTACTTTAGATGAGCCTGCGTGGAGTTGGGAACTAAAGGCTATATAGCTCTATTGGATGAGTCACTAGCATGGCTCACTGTTGGTAATTCGAGAAGATCACGGGGGCGGTGCCATGAGAAATAAGAGGGGGTAAGCATAAATCTGGCCAGAGAGAGAAAGACAGCGCAAAATTTGGACTGATTGTCCTTCAACTGAAAGTAAATTCAAAGTTTGGCATGATGGAGAACACAAAAACGGAAAAGACGAAAGTTTGCGGTAGCACCGTTTGAAATCTCTTTCGCAAAGTTTTGAGAAGAACCGGCGGACGCAGCGATATAATGCATTATTATTACTCATATTAACCCAGGGTAGCTTATTCACCCAAATAAGGCCCTGTCAATCCACTTAAAGAAAATCAACTTTAAAAGGTACATTAAAATGAATGAACTTTAAAAATAAAATACTACAATAATAAGATTTTAAAAGATGAAATAAAAGCACAGTGGCTGTAATCTTGAGGTGCTTACTGGAGGTTTATTTGCCCGATGTTTGGGTCAACGTCCTCTGATCGACTTCATGACACCTCTGGTTTTCTTCATGACCACTTTGCTCTTTATAGAACTGCTAAAAGGTGCATCCGAAAACCAACAAATCATTTCCCTTTTAGTTTTATTCACTGCGGGAAAGAAAAATGTCTGGATGATTCACCGGGACTCATAACCCTCCAGAGTTCACGACAAAATGGCCACAGTTTCTCATTGGGATACACAATTTGTTTTGGCCGCACTTAAATTAATTGGATTCTCTACGAACACCTGTTGGCGTAAAGTTAATGGTATATCGCTCTAATTGAAGTACGCAGCTTTGTGTGCTGTTGTATTTGACCTCGAGAAAATACTGTGATTCATTCATGTGAAAGTACACTTTGCTTAATTTGACAGTGTGAACTGCTTTCAATCCCTATAATGCTTTATGGCCATTCTTTGTTCTGTCCCCATGATGACACCTTTTTGGGCCATTTTTGGTACCTGGAATGTTCTTTAAAACGATTTTTCTAGTAAAATTGCAAGGAGTGGTACAACCTAACGCTACATGGTAAACCTGAATTTACGATAGTTTCTCTCGTTCTTCTTAAAAGAATTTGCGTCATGTTTAATGTTCATCCACTATAAATCTCCAGAATTACCCAAGACCCACGTGTACATTATTCCTCCTGTGGTTTTTGTCGATGCCAAAATATAAACACAGAACGGGAGGTAGAATGGTACCAGCTGTTGCTGTACGTGATGGGGACGTGTCAAAATGGTAGTTTCCCGTCTGGAACCCTTGTACCAAGGCAAGGTAACTTGCAGGAGATAGAGGTGACCCCTGGACCCCAAACGTGCCAGCGGCCGTCTTATTCGCTCGAGGGAGTGCCGCTCGCTTCTTCCTTTTGCAAACTGTTCCCGTCACGTTCTGTCAAGTTTCACGTTTTGTGAGCTATACTCACTCATGGATTCTCGCTCCAAAGAGCGCTTTCCAAACATAAGCAGTCACTCAAAGCTGTTGAAATAATGTTCACTGAATTACAAAACGTTGCACGGCGCCCTCAATTATACATTGCAGAATTAATCGCCGTTTGTACACAGCGATGGAAAGACTAGTAAAGTGAATTTTAGAAACTCAATAAACAAATGCAACAGCAAAGATGATTAAACATATCAAAAACAGGTTGAAGCATGTCGAAAATACACGTAAATTGATGTCAAATCTACATCGCACTGTTTTGTTCGAGGTTCTTTGTTTGAATGAAGGGAACGTTTATAACAATGTCGGACCTTCATATCGACTGGATCAAGTGGACGAGTTTCCACTTGACCATCAAAGGCATGTATAGGTAGAATTTCGTCCTATGTGTGGTCTGAAAAAAATGAAATCCTCTCTTTCCATTCTTCTAATAAACCTAAAAACTTAACATTCTTCAAACCATGACAGCCTCAGCCTCTAGTAAGCAAATGATGTTGGAAGACAGATTCTTGCTGATAACCAATACAAGAGACGTGGCAGCTAAAGGGTCACAGAACTGTCATTCGAAGCTTACACTGAAATCCACTGCAGACAATTTATTCTCTTCGCCGTTCACTTCTAATAAATAACCAGGTTTATCGAAATGGTTCCTCTCCTATCGCGATGTTCCTGCTCGTGTCCGAAGCAGTCCCACGATTACCGTACTTGCAGCCAACTTGAACCCGAGTGATCCGTCTAATGGCGCGGCAGTGTTGCTGTTATAACACGGGGCCATGCTAACATTCTTCCGTCAATCGGCGGGACCATCAATCATGCGACCTATACCCGTTCAAAGGCACGGCGTGCTCGCCTCGTTGACTTCAGGAGGCACTCTCGGAGTGCGGAGGAGATTGTAGACAGCGCTCACAATGTCCAAAGAAGATTGTACCTTTGTTTTACCCGTTTGTTACCGCTGATGAAGCTTCTACTGTTGTTGTCTACTGTCTTAATCCTATTTTTATGAAAGACCGGAATCAAACAGTCCGTAGAAGAAATTACTCCAGTTGTAAATTGGCTGATTTTTATTTTAACCCAGTAATCATTTTGTTACCAGTTTCCGTTGAGAAGAGAGTGACATTTACAACTCTTTGTAATAAAGGAGCACATTTCATATATAGTGCAGTACAATTGTCACGGGGAGGCAACGCCACATGTTCCCTTTAATGGAAATGAGGGGGAATGGTTGTTTCTCTGTTTTCCTGGGCGTTGTTGTGATGATCCTCGCGCGAAAAACAAACTTGATAATAATTTACCAAATTTGATTAGCATACAATTGTCGAACTGCTAAGTTCAGGACATTCAAATTTACCCTTCTCTATCTACCGGTTCTACAAAGACCCTCTGCAGGTGTCAAGGTAAACTGATTTGTGAGAATCATCCCTGTTTGTCCAATAAATCTCGCCGTGAATCCGCAGCCCAGTAATTGACTCGGAAAGAAACGTACAAGACAATTAAGTGCTGCTCACTGCGTACAAACACCATACGCGCGCCTGTGGGCTGGGCCCACTGCCCCGTCAAAACACGCCTGACACCGCTCGCCGCGTGTCAGAGTACCCAGGCCGTCATCTTCCGGCCTGGGGAAATTGAGTTGTGAGGGAGGAAGACTAAACCGAATCCTTGAGCGCGAAACCCTTCCGCTTGGAGAATCAGAGAGACACGTTGGGCCTGTTTTACATTTATGGTGCTCCCTGAATAGCGAATGGTTGACACTGAGCAGTTACTTTAGTGATAACAGCTTTGTCGCTGACGCTACTGGAATTTGATTACTTATGGATGAGACAGTAGTTTCTACCATTGGAACAAAACATTAAGGTTTCACGTGATCATCATACGCAGCAAATTTAACGACGACGACGACGACAGTAGTGAATTACATCTCTTGGCTCTGGTTGATTTATATAAACTTTGACCTATGGATTTTCAAATAAAAAATAATAATTTTGAGCTGGGTCCACTCTTTTGACAGAGTTGAACTTTTGGTTGTAACTTGTATTCATATTTTTTGGGTTGCCCTTGTTTCGTAGTCCAGCTTGGTGTCAGAACTTTATATTGTTAACCGTAAGTTCCTCGATGTCTTCCGATTCCCACAGCATATTTCAATGTCTGCGAAACTTCTAAGTTCATCTAGTTATCCATCTTGTTATGCATCCTAAGTGCTAGATAAAACACCCTCGTTGTGCTCTTTCATAATGTGTTAAGGTTTGGTCATCAGAATACCTGAAATGCGTTACACGCGCTGAATAGGCTGTTTAAATCAGTTTGTAAACTATAAGAGCAGCAATGTCAGTTTGCCAAGTATTAGAGGATAAAAAAGAAAGGTCCAAGCGTCAGTCCTCGGTACTATAGTGGTTAGTTTCGCTGGCTGTCACACAGGAGACCGGGTTCGATTCCCCGCCGGGGAGACAGGTTCTTTTTAATACAGAATGCACATAGTAAACCCCCTGTTTTGGCCACTTTGTAATTGCAAAGTGAAACCCTTTTACTGGGCTATTGTTCATCGTCATTTATATTTTAAAGGAGCAGATAGCACAGGATTTTGTGTTTGGTTTGTTGTTTTAGTTTCGCTCTATTAATTCCAGAAATTCTCAAAACGCGGCATATGCTAATTTAACAATCAGATTGCTTCAATTATTAATAGTCAATAGTTAATAATAATCAATTCAATTAATAGGATAGATTTGTGCAGGAATGTGTCTGCCGTTGTCATTCACTTTCAGAGGTTGCAGGCTAGGCAAAATTCGTCGTCAAGAGGGACGTCATAAAATGTCACCGGGGTCTATTTTCGTTGCTATAAATTATTCCACTGCTGTGGAAAGGAAATAGAATAATACCATGCAAAGTATCTCATTTTTGAGTTGGTTTGGCATTAGTTCAAGTATGATGTTTGCTTAAGAAGTGAAAGGTCAGATATACAAGCTCCAGATATTGCGCAGGTCAGATTTTTCAAGTTTCAAAAAAAACCAAAAAAAAAATGTCCGTAATCGACTTTGAAGCTTGCCCGACGGTCTGGATAGCATATCTGGAACATGATTCATTCCTGGACCGACGCCTGACACGGAGATCAAAACGAAAAACTCATTAAAGCCACGAAAAATATCAATATTATTTACAAATTTGGAAGAAATACGACCGTCCCCGTGGTTGTCTGGGCTCTCACTGAAAGATCTATCGTAGGGAGGGTGTCAAAGGTTCTTCAACTTGAATGTGGAGAAAAAATGAGAGAGGCCGAAATAAAGAAATAATGGAGACCTATCCGATTTCATGAAAGATGTAGACCACGCGCTTTGCGAGCGCTGTAGGTATATTTTAAACATGGACTCAACACTTGGTAGATTTATGCTGGGATCCAAAGAGCCGTCATGCGGTCGGGTAGTGGTGGTAACGAAAGGGACTCAGGTATTCTTGGCACGGAGAGATGTTGGGAGCAACTTTGCGCTGTCTGTAAATAAAACAATTTTTAATATACACTAGGTGGGAAGTGGCTCTAGTCCATCCAGGCAGAAGATGTTCATTGCTTTTTCTTGTCTTGATTTGTACCGTTGGTTGACTTTGTATCTACCGTACAGTAAGACTAGAGACAAATACCTTTTGTTCCAACTTCAGCTTTACTTTAAAGTGATCAATCAGAAAGATTAATAGATTGTAAGTGAGCTTTAAGGTCCGGATTTCTGACAACATTCTTTTTAATTACCGCAAAGTAAAGGCGACCATAAATTGTGCGGTCGTTATTAAAACCTGCTTGTTATACATCTTTGTCTGAACCTGGCCACTTGGACCCAGACTTTGACCATGAAGCATCACTGGCATCTCTGTATTTAGAGAGATGTTTCTTCGAAGGGGTGCGATTACAATTTGGGAGGTTGTTTTAAGAGTCGGTTTATTTAGACTTGGCCGGCTCTTATTGGAAATCGGCAATTCATCATAAACAGGGAAGGACTGAGTCAGATAGGAGGGGAACGCGGGTAGAGGGACGGGTAGTCATCAATTTCGTATTCCGACCATTGCAAATGTCTTATTACTCGTAAAAGCTTCGGAGTGAAGTACTGTCTTCCAAACATGAACTAAGGTTTACCGGTAATCGTTTTCCTTCCCATTAAAATCGTCCTTCATTCTAAATTGAGGCTAGCAACTGTGACTGCGACTGGTCAAGTTATCTTAGAGTACGCTATGTATACGGTATCGCTTCTCACAGTTTCTTAAAATTATTTTCGTTCATTTTCAGGATAAATGTCCTTAATAGAGAAGTCATTCTGAAACCATACGTTTCTCTGTCATTTCATGCCCGTTAATTTATACTTCTAATATTTTCGAAAGGTACCTGCCAGTTATAACCACCAATTTTTGTATATTTTGGAAATGACATTTTCCAGTGAATACAGCGCAGCTTGGAGAAACAAAACCCCGACCCACGGTATTTAGAGCTCCAAAGTGTCTCAGTGGTAAATGTTCTCACTTTTCTGCAAAACAAGGGAATTTATTGGAACGTTCCGTACACCTCTTTCTTTTTTTACGATGAATGCCGCCTAGGTAGACAAAAATAGGGACCCAGTGGACTGCCTCCCTGAAGATTATGCTTACAACGAAATCGTGCTTTGGAGAGCTAAAACTGAAATACCAAATCTCCTGAATCTTATCTTTAAATGACAAGGTAGTGCTTTTATCAAAGTGCTTTGGTTGACACCTTTGTTATTCAAACAAGTGTTCTCGTCTTCCATGTGTATATCCCATTCATGAAACTGAATGAAAATTGGCTTGTTCGAAACCACTGAGAAAGTTTGCTCTTTGGAATAAACATGCGGACGTGCGGTTTCGGCAGTGAGACTGTGCTACATTTACCGTATCCCCAGTAGATATCCACCAATGAGCAACTGTCTTACTTGATATATCATCTAGCACTGGCTGGCGCGCTGTGTCACATGATCACACATTCATTGAGAACATGGCCTCGGTGAATAGGTGCATACACAGATCACTGATTATCGTTTTTCTTGAATATCAATGGCTACCTTCATGCCGTGCCTCGGTTAATTTGAGTTTTGGGTTCTGCAAACGTGTGTTTATTTGAGCTTGAGAAGGCTATAGGAACTGGACAAAATCAAAACACATTGTGGTGGTCATGAATCACCGACGGTTGCCGCGGCATTTCGGTCTTTGGCCTCCGCGCTGACCTCACAAGTCCGGTCACTCGACTTTTATTTTATTTTCGGTTCTGTTTTTCAGAGCAGTGTCCGATTCATGGAAAATTTATGGATTATTTTCGAGGATTTCAATGGCATGCCGCCAACCGAACTCAATCTGCTCTTGTCGTTTGGTCGTTGTGAGGGTTAGACTGTAGGACACGAGTGGTCGGGGCCTGGCCGTAGGTTGGTAGCAGACAGGCTGAGGAGGTCCGGTGAGCCGTTAGTGGGTATACACATCAAGGCCTTGACCTGGCGGAGGTCACACGGGGGATGGGGGAGCCCGCTTGTTGTTGATTTTGTAGATCTGTATTTGCCTCTCATCGGGAAACGAGGGGAGAGAGAGAGAGCACTCGAAGCTGGGGTGGGTTACGTCTCGGGGAGGCCGGCGCGATCAACGGCGACACTTGGCAGGTGATTTGTGGGACTTGACCGCTTGATTCACGGACCTACGAGGGACCAGATGCCTAAAAATAATGCCGACGAGAGTTATTTCTGGGCTGTCCCTGTATCATTTTTTCTGAGCAACCAAAATGAAAAGTGGCAGTCTTTCACATTGATTAAAAAACTTTTTAAGAAGTTTGAAACAAAAGACCCGTATCCTTTCTGATCTACCTAGATGCTGTTTCAAATTTTACGACGATCTATGACGAAAAAAAATAATAAACTGTACATGTACATGTCGTCCCTGTGGTAACAACACTGTTCTCCGTGTCAGTACAGTGATTTATGCACAAAGAATGTCTCACATCAGATACATTTTGTGACTCTTTACAACTCAAAAGAGTATATGCTATTTTTCTATTCTAATGGAGGAAAAGGACCATAACTTTGTAAACAGGTATCTCTCTGAGGGGTCTTTGTCTGAAACTAAATTGAACGGGTATTAAAATCCTTCTTGACTGACCGTCGAGAAGCTTTGTGGAAAAAAAAGAAAAAAGTTCCTCTTAAAAAGACATTTTATTATAGTTGAAATGTATGAACATCGGTGAGAGCTGTTCTTATTGTTTCACAAAACGGGGCGTGCACTGTGGTGTATGCTTATTCCCAAACAATTTGCCAATTTCAAAAACAAAATAAACGCTAAAATGACATCATTGGAAGCTAGGATTTTTTGGTTAGCTCAACAATAAAGGACCGATTGGATGTGTCCATTGAGAATGTGCTTTTTTCCCTCTTACAAAGTTGTAATTATATTTCCTCTGTCTCGCTGTAACAGATGACGACACGACGAAAACCGACAGCACACCGAACTGGCTGTCGGCGACTTCGGGCCGCAAGAAGCGCTGCCCCTACACCAAGTATCAGACCCTGGAACTGGAGAAGGAGTTCCTCTTCAACATGTACCTGACCCGGGACCGCCGGGTGGACATTGCCAGGCTGCTGAATCTGACCGAGAGGCAGGTCAAGATCTGGTTCCAGAACCGACGCATGAAAATGAAGAAGATGCACCGCGCCCAGGTCTTGAACTGCTGATAGGTGGCGCCCTACACAACCCCCTGAGTAACTTTGGATGGACACACACAAAAACTGATGGCATCGTCAGATGCTAGACGGGGGAGAACAGCCTGGGGTGTGCGTGCGAGGGGAGAACAGCAGCGGTTTACGAGGGCGTCACGTACGTGGAGTTATCTTTGGGAGATTTTACGTTGGCCTACGTGAGGCTGTCTTTGGTCACGGAGTCACAGACACAGTGCTAGCTGTTTTGGGGAATGACCCGTCAATCCCTTGCAAATTATGGTATTATTGTCAGTGTGACTTTGCCTGCTTTGGCTGAGCCATGGAGCGTGACTGAAAGGCTTTGCACAGCATACTCACCGGGGTATAAGTTTGTCGACAACATGCACGCATAATCGTCTTAATGTGTCGACCTGACGCCGTTGGGGCCGTGGCGGCGGCACTGAACCCCGAATTCCACTTCGTTGAGGCGCTGTCCACCTCCTGCGATCGCGATGGAATGCACATTATATTCGTATGGGTGAGTCTAGGCGCACCGCATGGTATGCAAGACAGACCGAGGGGATGCTGACACTATCCGAATCCCGTTGCATCCATCCCGAGCAGTGCTGGCCGACGGATAAATGCCATGGAACAGACAACGGCAGATGCCTCCCCAATAGCGTTCGCAGTATTTATCCACACCAAAGCACCCGTATTGGTCCTGTCATTTTATGTAAATAAACAAGTAAGAATAAGTAACCTGTTGCTATAAATGAAGAGTATATAGATGTCGTGACTCATATTTTGTATTCTTAAAATTACAGTATGTATAAAATAGAATACCATTTAGGACAAAGACTCCGAGATACAAATGAATTCATCTGCCGAGAAATTATCGTGCTTCCCAGCACAAATAAACTTGTTTTAATAACAAATTCAGGATAGTACACCCGTTACAATAAAGAAGAAAGTCGTGTTAAGTAGGAGATGGATGTAACTTCAAAGCGTGAAAATTCCACATTCATCAGTAAAGTATAATTTCAAAGTGTTTTTACCAAATAATTAAAAGATCATATTTTGCTGCTTATTTATACACAAGTCATTGTGACAAATACCATTGTTTGGGCCGAAATCCTTCCTCAGTGTGACAAGGAAAAACACACCTGTCGCTTCTACTACATGTACATGTAGTGTTTACGTTCTTAATACATGTAGATTGCACTCAATGTTACGAGTTGAAATGTACATAAAAACTTTTGGTCAACTTTAACACCACTTGAAAATGAATTCAGGTTACTGTAGCGATGATGATGATGTCAATTGCCGTCAGGCTGGTTACATTTATTATATTTCTTCATTGGTTTTGTTTAAACAGGCAGTCAAATTTGAATTCTCACGAGGGCGCTGTGTAAACGCGACTGAGTTGTCTAGAATTTTGACTTCTTGTGTTGTTTGTAACGGTTTGAAGGTTCTGATCGGTGGCTCGAGAAGAGCTGCGATGAATCCTGGATATTTACTTGACTCATTCGCTTTTGTTGATCTTGTTTTATTCGGCAAAAAATTCATCGTAGCTTGTTTCTATACAGCCCGATGTGGTCATGCCTACCGCCCTGCCCAATGGCACTAGAAGCTGCTTTGGGTATGGAGGACTAAAAATAATGTGGGTACCTTTTATCTCCATGTCCAGTGTACTTCCCATTCTAAACACAACCACAAAACACGACCTATCGCGCATACAGAAATTGTCAGTTGTGAATTAGTCACAAGGAACGTAGAATGCATCTCCTTTTGGTTGGTATCCCGCCTTGACTTGGACGGTTTGTACCAGGTAGCTCTATGGAATTCGCCCGTCCCCAGCGCCCTTACGAAGGGCCACCAATGCAGGATGGATGACGTAGTTTTTCGCGAGCACTCATTGGATGAAGCATCGAGGAAGGACAATTTTAAACATTTTTTTTCAGGCAGAGGTGACCGACTCGGATTTGGCTGAAATTTTTCCTGCAAAGGGTACTGGAGGTGTCTATGAAATCCTGAAAGTTTCAACTTCAGAGACATCCTCCTTGAAAAGTTAGGCTCATTGATGATTCGTATGATCATTAACAAGTATCAACACTTCCGCCTGCGCACTGCATAAATGTACGGACTAGGACAGCAAATTAAGCACAGTTTTCCGCAAGTCAGTAACTGTGACATATTTCCACCAAAGGGCGGTAGGAACGAGTTAAATCCCTTGGGTTGGGGTGGTCGGTATGAGCGGAGGGACTTGACTACCTCAGCCGTGTGGGGAGAGGGCGCCATACTTGCCACATATCTTTGATTTCAGCCATCGCTTCGGGGCTCCGTCATCTCAGTGGGAATTCACCACCTGCCTCTGGCAATCATGCGCCGAGTACACAAGCTAATTCCGCAATGGCCTAAATCCGAATGTGAAATATCGAGTACAAACTGTGGCTGACACATTTACGACTTGGGGAAACTATGTAAATTACCCCGTGGCTCGGTCCCCGGGATCAAGTCGCGGCGTCCGGCGCACCCGCCGCTGGCCGTGGGAGTTATCATAACCACACGGCCAACTCAGCTGATTCCGTGTATTAATAAAATGTTTCTTATGCATGTGGGACAAATGAATGCACCAAATCAACATCTGTTGTAGATACATAAGACCAGGGTATCAAGACTTTGTTAGTCGATGAGACAAATGAAGGAGATGGCTGCGAAGGTTTTAGCGCCAGCTTCAGATTTGGGAACCCAAATGGCTGTTCATTCGTAAAGCAGGCTGCTTTTGTGTGCTAGTTGTCCAATTTACACTGAGGCACTATCTGTCATTTCGGTTCCAAAAAATGAGACACTCATGTTGCAACTCTCTCTAAAAACCGCTTTGAGTTTTTAGAATAGTATGGCGCCACCTTGTGGTAAAGTCTCTTAAGATGTAGGCGCCATACACAAGTTTCGCATGTCATCCGAAAGGCAACTTTCAAAGAGAAAAAAGTGGAAATTGAAGCTTTCGAAAAGGAAAAGACCACAAAACGAAGCTGTTACGTAGAATAGCGCAAAACACACTTCCTACGACACGCTAGGGAATCGCTCTCCCTTCAGCACCTGATGTGGCCCTAGTTAAGCCCTGTTGATGAAAACGAACTTGACAAGCAATATACTACGACTAGGCTACGATATTTCGGAATGCTGTCTGGTTTCTGTCAGGGCCGTCTTTGTGGCAAACATTGGCTTTTTTACCTGTGGTCCTGCGATCTTTTCTTAACCCTCTGCTCCAGCTCTCTCGACGAACCGAAGCGGGGTTTTGATTATGGCCAGTAATTCACATTATACATGCATAAAATTATGTGGCTAGCTCCCCGAATCACACTACACAAAATATTTGTGAATTTCACGTTGTAATTTATGGAGCTTACCGTCCATCCATTAGCGGCATTTATCAAGGTTTTGTGCTTGGTTACATGCCATTGGTGGAAACACTGAGACCTTTTGTCTGAGATGGAAGAGAGACGAGTGGAAGGAAATTAAATGTGACGTGCCCAATAACGCCAGATTGCAATTCATTAAAGTGGGGTAAATGTCATTTCCTCTGGATTGGGCGAGGGCTACCTTCTTCCAGACTTCTCGGTAGAATAGAGGAAATTCAGCGTCTTAAAGTTTGAAGTATTCGATTTCCTCCTACGCCTTCTCATTCTCGGTCACGAAAACGAAATCCACTGATGCCACCTAAATAGAATATTCAGCCTACTTTGGAACTGACTGTATACATGTGTACGTGTACGTGTAAAAACTAAGCTTTATGCGCAGTTCTGGGACAGTCCTCTGCCATCTCACTGTTTAGTTCCTAAATACACTGGACAAAACTCTTGACGGCGACCATTAAATCGAAAATCACAACCATTCACATTGGTGTGTTACGTACAATCTTTATCGTTTCTTTACATCTATAAAAATTGTCACAACTGATATGTGTGTTTCTATTTTGAGCTTCGTTTGACACAATTTTTTCTTCAAAGATACCTCCGTGTCCAAAGTGAACATGTGACAATAATTATTTTGGGACCATTCTTTCATTGAGAATCTTGTTTTGGGTAATATTTGAAACCTGACTCGGCTCATTCATTGAGGCAATGCACTGAAACAAAGCTATGTATCAAAGCTATGTATCGTAACAAACAACAGGGAACTGGTGTGGTCCTTAGGGGCGGTGTTCAGGGTCAACACATGTATAAACACAACACATGTATGTAGCAATCGTCTGGCCTACAGATGGTGGAATTCTTTGTATGTAGTGTGGAAAGAGTCAGAAAAAAATGGTAACTAACATGATGAACAAAGTGGAGTTAATGGTATAAACAGTGGCATTACTACATCAGGGCACGTGCACCTCCAAGTTGAGGTCCTTGCGCCCCGCCCCCCCCGTTAACCCACTCCCATCCGTCTATACAAACCATAGTTCATCAGCTTTCGGTGCACCCTTGAAAGAAAAATGGGTTCACTCGGGTACTCCTGAAAATCCACCACTCCACTGACAACATGGAAGTCTAAAGTCTCTTTAATGTAAACGACACATCTGCGAAAAAGGTGATTGTAACTTCGAAATCCATATCGCCCCAAACTTCAAGTTGTTGGCAAAAGTGGTTCATGGAAAGACGAAACTCAGACGTTTAATTGTAGTTAACATTTTTGTGTATGAAATTTATTTTATTAGATTTAGTTACTTTCGTTTGATTTGTTCTTACGTTTTTTGCTTTCAAATGCAGATGTAGACTGTAAATACATGTATATTTATAAGCAAAATATTGGATGTCTTTGTAAGTGTATATGGGTTAATGTCAATAAACATGTGGAAACGGTTTGTGAATAGGATTCAATAGAAACAGAAATTAATACCTGGGATCTATTGTTTTTGTTTTATTCAGGATGTTAGGTTTCTTTGAGTGAACACGATCTTTGTACTTTTTATTTTATGGGTGACTTTAAAAGGAACACCTCATCCCCAGCAGAATTAAATTAAAAACCCACACAAACATTTTCTCAGTTCATCATGTTGATTCACTATCGTCCACCTTGAATAAAGTAATATGTTCCTACACCCTGGTCGTTTGGCGAAAAAAAAGTCGCAAGCCTGACGTGATAATCTGAGTGACTGGAGGTCTCTGGTTACCCCTTGAGGGCAGTGTTTTCGTACGTTAACTTTGTGCCTCTGTTAGTGCGCAAACACTGGGATTATTGGAGAGAACTCCTTTGAATAATGTCATGTGTAATACGGACGCCCTTAATGTACAAATGCATATGAACGTATTAAAACGGCAACCCACAATGCCTTTTAGTGTCTTAAGTTCGTTCACAAATATCTTTGAAAGGGACTGGCCCATCTCGAGTGCGGGTGACGACTGAAATACATGTAGTGTAGCCTTGTACTGTCTGCCTTGTGGTGTCAAAAGAGGGCGCGCTTTCTCCAGTACAAAACATTCGAAATGTTCAATGTGTTGCGAGACCATTCGCAAGTTGTTCTTTTCCTGATTCCTCAGGAAAAAAAACAAGCTCTGTTCCGGTTACGCTTCCACTACTTCGAATATCAGTTGCTTCACATGAGTAGGCCTAGTTGCGTAGCCTTTCCTTCCAGTCTGTGCTCCGTCTCCTCGATCATCAGTGCAGAAGGAATAATTAGTCGTACCGATCTTGGGTGAGTGCGCCCTCTTTAGTTTATCTCAGCCCAGCAACCTTTACAATATAACGAGACAGTACACATAGCAACCGTCATTCAATGTAAAACTATGACGGCCGTGGATTCCGGCTTTTAGAGTTCAGAAACACAACTATAAGAAGACCCCCCCCCCAAAGTCGTATGTCATTGTGAAACAATCTTTGGAGTCATTGTACATGTGTTTGGAAAATGTTGGCGGTATGCGAAGTCATGGAGGGGAAAAAGTTTACGGCACCAGTCTATTTTGCCATGGTCACGCTAACGGGTCACCGACTCCTAACTATTCGACCAGCGGTAAAGCTCCGAGGCGCCCGTGTTCTGGCTGCTTTCTACGACGTTAACAGAGGCCACCGAGTGCAGTTTGGTTTAAGTTTTATTTTGAGGTCCCCCCCTCGCCCGTCCTCGGTCCCGGTACTGATTTATAGACTTGTTGGCGATGGCTGGAAAGAAATCGGATCGGTCACATACCTCCTGCACCTGTCTCAATATGTAGAAAGCCCTGGGTCGCCATAATAATGTCAGTCGTGTGGTTGAGATGTTCCAGAGCGAGGGGGGGCTGGGATGCATGTGAGGCCGTAGCGCCGACATCTCAGGCAATCAGTTGCTGCTTCACGCTGCATCCGGCCGAGAAGAAAATTACACGTGTTTGTTGTGACAGTGCTAAGAGCCTTGCATGATGATGAATAAAGGGAACCAACGAATGAGGTGAAATACCTGGAACAAGCTTTTGTAGTCGGGTGCCTCTCCATTACCGTCCATTATGCTAAATATCAAGTAGGGTGCTGAGGTTCCCTGAACTGGTGACATTCCTGCTTGGACAGTAGTACTTCTATATCATACTCAGGAGTTATGATCTATACATGCAGTCAAGCCAAGATGATGGAAAAACAACTCAGGGATTTGCACTTTTTCTCTGAGAAAAACTAGAATAGGACAGATTTGAGTTAGAGAAGGGACAGTTACTATAATGGTATAGGAACGACACCCCCAATTCAAGATTAAGTTCGTTCTTTGAAATATTGACCACCGTAGATTTTTTAGCCTTAATCTTTCCTTACTCCATCACGCTTGGGCAACGACATTTCCACTAGGTAATTTGTAGACCGGATTCGTACGCGGTTTACTCAGGGGAGCCTAACTGAGGCCCGCAGGGCTTGGTAAAAACAAAGCGCACATCGAAACCCATGCAAAACTGCATACGCCACGTTGATTCAGGAGCGAAGGTGAATGTTGCATTATTGCGATGAATAATGCATGCAGACATGATTGCATTGAAGCCAGACGGCGGCAACGGCGGGAGGGGTGAATTATGTAATGTTTGTGGGCTTCGGGCTGATGTTGCCGCTAGCAGATGGCACTGTTTAAAAAATCGGAGACACAAATTTCGAGGAGAGCTGCCCGAGAGCCCTCAGCAGTAATTACAAAACTGGCCCCGAAGGTGAGACGTTGTTAATGAAAGGTTTGGAATATGAGCCATTGTTTGAAGCCGAACATCTATCAAGCATCGTCTGTTGGTTGGAAAGCGTGAGTTAACCAGCTACACGTGTTATACCACTCAAACGAAGGAAAAATGGTTCCGTTGACAGTAAAAGCTTACATATTTACAACATAATGTTCCTCCTGACATTTTTACACCGTTGTGTGGTGATACATGTCGTTGGTCACCACGAGCTTGCGTTCATTTCTCAATTGAGAAATATCCTTCCCTCTACTAACATCAAAGCAATACACTTCTGATGGATTGCTAAAGTTATCGAGGTCGCCCTAATCGGAAATTTATCAGCTGATTCTATTTGCTTAACTCATCCGCGCAATTTCTGGAGAGTGTCGTTGACCTGTACGGTCAATGGAGCGGTGGGGGTGGGGGGGTCCGATCCCTTTGAAGGGAGCCGCCAAGCAAGTCAACGGTGTCTGCTAGGGTGTCAGATAGGTCATGTTTACCGATCAACGCAATTTGGGGCTTGGTGTACTGGAGTCTGCTCGATTTGCAAAATTTCACATGCCCAAAAAAGGGTAATTCTCCAATCCAACGAATTGTGCCACCAAGAAGTTGATGTTTATCACAAGGATGCATTGGATCCGATGGAGGGAGTACTTTTAGTATTATTAGGGGTATCGCAGGTTACCAAGGCAGTGCACAAGAGAATGGTCATGTCTCCCAAGAGGCGCTGCATCTTTTTTTGTTGATGTACAGGAATTTCAGATAAAAAGCAGCGAAGCCGCAAGTTGCAGGATTTATGGGCCGAGGGGGGAGCGCAGCCAAGACCCACGGGAAGCCAAGTGGCCAGGCTGTTTGTTTGAAGAGAAGTCCATTGTTTCACACCCCCCTTCCCCTCAGTGTCTTTGCTGTGTCTGGCGTACAGAGGTCTGCATGTCTGCCTCTGTCTCTTCACCTCTCACCAAACGACTGGCCCGGTCCGTCACCGTCGGCTCCAGCTTTCTTCCTGGGTGCCGCGGCGAGTCGGCCGGGTCGAAGCAGACTCTGCGCCCCCGCTCCACATAAATCCTGACCGCGGCTGACAGTTCGCCCGTCAGGAGCCGGTCCAGGGAAAATTTACTGGTAGCGGACTCAAAGGCGAGGCCGCGCGCTGGTGCCGCGCGATCGGTCCCGGCCAAATCGGTGCTGACAGGCCTTCCATTAGCGCGCCCGGCATGATTTACATGCGTGCATAAATTTAGTAGCGGTCTAATGTAAATTCTCCTTAAACGTTACTGGGACTGATTTGTTATTTACTCTATACACGGGGAGAAATGTGAGGCATGGAGAGTTGAACAAGTGCGCCAAACACTCGAGCACGAGTTATAAGTTAACCTGAATAGAAACGCTCTTTTTTGGGACGTTTCTGAAAAGGCACAAACAAACCTTTGTTTTTCAGAGAAAAACAAGGTTAAGTTATGATTCTTGGTAGCTTTTTTGGACTAATCCGGTGTCTATCAAATCTAAGCCATGACATTCGCTTACATCCCTTATTTTCGAATGTGAAAGGTTTTAAATTTTCATATTCCTTGCCCCATGGTTTCTTTTGTTATAATCAAACCGGTCAAACACATCCCTGAATTTTCAGTCAGCAATACGTCTACGTATGTGATGAAGAGGCAATGTTTGCATCCATACGTACGATTTGACCAAGCTGGTTTGATTTTATCCCTTTCCAGGCATGTGCACGCACCTGATTTGTCCCACCAAGTTCCAAACTAAGTGACATTGCATTTGGAATTTATAGTTCTGAATTACTTCAGGTCAATCTACATGGAAAAATTAGGAAGTGTTCATGATGACTGCCGGTTCTTATTAAAACAACAAATATGGTTTTAAACAGGGGGAAAACAGTCTATTTGTGACCTCATCTGTGTTGGAGCGATAGCGCCATCTATGTTTATTTTGCAATCGTACGGCTGTTTGGACCGACTCGCTGAGTTTGCGGGAATGTTGCAGCAGACGGTTCTGAAGAAAACCGCTCTCAAGTTCATTTCCAAGTTTACAACCAACTCACGACTACAATACTATCGTGAACGCGTACATGTACCTTAGATATTGTGACAAGCAAGACCGGCAGTGAGCCATCGCTCTTGTGCGCGAAGAGCGCCCTCTTCTGATAGGAGACAGTCGAGCGTTTTAAACAGATGCAATTGTCAAAGCGTGAGTACAGTGCACAGATACTTCGCATTTTGCACCCCAAAGGAAACCATTTAAGCGACAGCACAAATTTCTTAGAATTTCTAGCAAGGTCACACTCGTTGGTAAAGCTCTGTCGTACTTTTTTTCTCGTGTATTGTTGTCTTAACTTCACTTTCAAGCGACAATTGTGCCCAGGTGAGACTTCAGATTTTCAGTGTTTTGGATGTCATTTTGATGGTGCCCATGACGCAGTAGGTTGCGGCGGTGTTCGGTGGTGATTCAGGTGAAGGTGGCGTTGACCGTGGTGAAGGAAGGGGGGGGGGATCCGGTGGTGTCGAGGCTTTGGCGATGGTGGTTAAGTATGGTGCACGGTCACGGTGGTGACTACGGCCGCGGTGGTTATGGCGGCGGTAAAGGTCATCGTGTTTCTCCTCAGACTTAGTCTTTCCTTTGTAGTACTTCAAATCCAGCATTAAATTTGAAATGTATTACATTTTCTTTTGATTCCTATTTCGAACCAGAAAAGCGTTTAGCATCATGTTATTACTATGTGAAGGAAATTAAATAAACAAAGCAGCTTAATCGGTTACGTTTGTTATGCTGTACAGTTTGGCTTCATTTCCAAAAGATTTCTATAACAGATCTAACCGCAAATAGTATTTTGTTTTATTGAAAAGCAACATCAATGAAATTCCACAAACTTTATTTATAGTCTCAGTGTTCAAAATCATGTGTAGGCCTATTTATGGAGACTACCCAGAAGGTGGTTCCCAAATTCTCTTTTGTCCCAAGGCGTCTTTATTATTCATTTTAGAAAGAGTGCAGGTTGAGGTTAAGTGCGGTAGTATCCATTGCCAATTCATGCATTAATTTTAAGGCAATATATCTGTTATTTTAGGAACACCACCCAGCGTATACATAGTCATTGCAATCAACCTCGCAGTCACGTGACACGATAATGAATTAGTTACAGCGAGATGGCGGTGTATGTGGTGTGGGTTGTACAGTAACGGCTGCACACCAGTCCACATAGTGGCGATTTGTCAGCAGTTAAGTGGGGCCACATCGCTTACCAATAGCTGAACGGCAACTGGGACTCCATAAATCCATCGCATAAACATCCCAACTGGACAATTACATCTTGAGGTAAGTTTCCTCGTTTAGGCCTATGTAAAACAAGTAGCAATAAGGACATAAAAACGAAGCACAGAAACCCTCAAATTAAGAACGGCTCAGGGATGATGCTAGTTAGGCCTGTAGAAGGTTTTTTTTATTAGATAAGTACACAAAATACTCTGTGAAATGGTTAACATTGTAAGATACGAGTTGAATGAATCTTCACGGTCATATCGGTCAAGCGGAAAGTATTGTGGGTGCTAGTTATCGAACAACCTCCAAATCGCAAAACAATTAGCCATAATCTGATGTTTACGTTGATCACAAAATATTTAGATTTCGAGTTTACTTAGTGTGTAATTATGGGTGCCGCCTAGACTGGGTTTTACGATATCGGCTTCGAAATAAGCTCTGTCATTGTCGTCATTGCACAAGAGCCCGAAGTAGAATTTCGTCCATTGCCCCGCATCGGAACACACGCCGTGGATCGACGCGGATGACCGGGGACAACGGACCGTGTGCACGGTAAGCTAATCTACGACTCGACTAGCGGAAATACACCTCCCCCAATAAAACTATAAAGGTGCACCATCAGAAACCTTCAAACAGATAATCTTAATCTTTAAAAGTTTAATTGACTTGAATTCACATTTCATGGCTTTCGGACCTTTAGAGTAGATTAACTGAAAGGGGGACGTTTTAAAACAATTTTAAATCACCTTGGGCAAACACAAAGTCAACCTTAGTTACAAAATTGCTCGCATTTATGCAAGAACATCAGCAAACTAAAAACCGATGATGGCTACATGAATTAGGTTTTCCTTTTTACGATATTTAATTTTATGATGGTTTTCTAAATTTGCAGCTTTTTTTTCACCGCCAATTCCCATGGGATTATCTGCTATTCGACAACCAAATGTACAGTGTTCTTGAAGCTGCACAGAAGTGTAATGTGTCATCTGGTACTGACACATAGATAGATTTCTGATAGAATCATGAACAGGCAATTACTTGTAATTAGAGACTCTCACAGTCAATCAAATAAATAAGCTGTTTGGTCAATTTGAAGGAAAATTAAGGCCATACCCATCTCGGTATACACGTAACACGCGTAATCGCATGTTTGCCGATATAACAATACCCTGCCGACCAGTAACAAGTTGCACCACAAACGCATAAATTGTCTGGCGATGCTCACAGCGTCAACTTTTACGGCCGTTTGCGTCGTATAAACGTCACTTTGAATGGTTTGTCCGAGATTTAGGGAAAACTGCCTGATTGGTGTCGAATTTAGGGGAATAGTCCGTAATTCACGGTACATAACGAGGCACACACATTAGAATGGTTTCTAGCTCTTATCTTTTCTGTCACCGCGCCAGTTGCGCAGATGGGTGAAAGAGACAATGCAGCGGTCATTTTGTTTCAATTTCTGTTAAGATTTGTTTCACAAATACCGGTTTAGCGTAAATGACTTAGTTATGTGCTAACGCTGCTCGGTGGAAATTCCGTGTAGAATCTCCGAGTAATAAGAACGGTTGCTGGACGTAGAATAATTCTATTCACCAACAGGCTCATCCCATCTGTTTAGGTGCAGCAGCTTTACATTGACGTTGAGGTCATTCGACAGAGCTGAGTTTTTGCTGATAACCTGTATGGTATTTCTGGAAGAAATTGAATATTTGTTTTGAGAAAACACACTTTCACTCACAATCATAACTTGGAGGAAGTTTGCACAAAACGATAACACTTTTGGTGGAGTGTTTTTGTAGGTATTTTTTGAAAAGACCAACAACTAATTTTTTTTTCAAGCTAATGTCAAAGTAATGAATGACCATATGGTTGAAGATCTTTAAAATGAAAACAGAGGAGCGGACATTGCTTTGAATTGTTTTCACACCTGTTGCTATACACGCTTTCAAATATGCGATTAGTGGCTGGTTTATTATAGTGGTTCATAGTTGATGCACATATCTAAGGGAACAGTCTTCCTAACCATGCATCAGATTTTGCCCAAATTAGCCAACGGTTAAGTTAACTTCCTTTTACAGCTTTCCTCCAGAATGATAACCCTGTTTGTTAACCCTTTAGTGGAAATACACAGCGCTGCCAAAGGTTTGTTCCAATTAAAGTTTCTTTTTCTATAAAATGACACCACAATGTTGGATTAAGACAGGTACGTATTAAGACAGGCTCGTAAAACTAATCGTAGGCTAATCTTACAGATCTTACAAAATCCTAAATTTTAAGCAGTTCGTGGGCAATAAAAAAGGCCTTATTGTGTTCAATGCAATTCAAACCCCCCCCCCAAATAAAATGAAAATATAAAAATATCAAGAGAAATGTCTAAATTTAGCCATTAATACAACGTACGTACCTTCCACCTGTTTTTCCACAATTGTTAGTTGTTTTGGGATTACCCTCCCAAAAAAAATACATAAAAGTAGTCTTACTTTGTCTGCAAAAACCCGAGATAATATAATTTACCTTAGAAATGATTAGATAATTAGTCGAGCAATAATCATTCCGACCACGCGCGTGCTTGGCCGGTTTATGATCGTCATAATGTAGGATAAACCATGATCATAGCACACTGTATATCACACGGTGTCGAGTATCCCTTCCCTGTAAGTCTTTAGGCACAAGCACACGGGATTATGTTGCCACAAAATTAATGAGACTAAAGCAGGAAGTATAGGCCGAAACGGGATGATTCTTGAGAAAAAAAATTAATTGGCTGTCAATTTTGACGGAACCTTGTACCCTGATGAAACGCACCGAGCAAGGCCAAACACATAAATATCCATTTGTGCGGTGGGTGGCCGGGACATGATTCCAGTTCTTGTCGGCCGTATATACGTACAGCACGCGAGTGCCAGTGGGTTGGATTTCACTCCTGAAGATGCAGATAATTTTTAATGGATTGTTGCGAAAAAGAGGACTGCTAAAAAAAAAAAAAAGAATAAGAGGCCTGCCTGTTGCCGGCTCTCCATTTCACGTAAAAAGTATCTTGGCATGAATCAAGGGGGGATCGATCTATCAGCTGCTGGGACGGCCCGGCCGTTATTGCATTAACACGGGGTAATCAGTTGGGCTGGGGATGGGTACAGTAGGGAGGTTAAAGTAGGCAAAAGATTTAGGTAAATCAAGCCGGGGATAATGTGAAGTATGACAGAGGGACAGCGGAAAGCACAGCATGATAAAGTGTCAGGTAACATGTTGCCTTGTTATTGACGATGAAGTTTCAAACATTGCCCGCCTCCAATCTGACAGCTGGATATGGGAATCCACCATGCCTGGTCGCCACAATGTCATTAACTGCCATTGTGGGACATTCCTTGTTCCGTCTGAACATCAAAGCCCTATGGTGTATTATGCTAAAGAAAATCGCTATCTCCTTTGAGCAAGGCGGCACTATTGTTGGGTCATATGTGAACCTTGCCTGAGCTGTGTTTTTCATCTTTCTCTGCGTGGTCCAAATCTTCAGACTATCTCCAGACTCTATGGAGGAAGGAGCCACCTGACAATCTATGCCGGTTCGTCAGGTAAAAGGTGTCCGGGCCAGGACAGATTTCCACTGATCATACTCCTGACGCTCTCTCTACACATTGTCACCTCTCGTGCTGCCGTGCCTGTCCTTGTGGGCGCAAGGCTAGCCTAAGAGGACGCGCAGTGGCAGAAAGTAACAACACGTGACGTAACTACGAATGTTTGGCGCCCTCAGAAGTTTTAATCCTGTTAAAGTTTTAAAAATGCCACTGTGCAGCGGCATCTTCTTAGCTTTTTAAAGAATTTAACCGAACCAGGACAAATAGTATATTTTGAATAAAACTCTGACCAAGCAAATGGCTGTTTACTGGCACACTAGAACACAGTCCAGGAGACCGTCTCCTGAAACGGGATAAAAGAAAGCATTGATTCTAAAATCCAGATATGTTCACTGTATTGTCAAAAAAATAAACTCCGCTGAAACATGGCGATAATACGGTATCCAGTAGACGTTTGTTGCAATACTTGAAGAAAGACTTGCCTTCAAGCTCACAAATTATGTTCGAGTCATTTGATTTAAAAAGTAATGAAGTGGGTTTCCACGTTGCGTACCTGATTGAATCGCTAGATATACCCAGCAAGAAATGAGGGGTAANCCCCCCCCCCCCCCCAAGATGACTGAAAGGAATTCCCCAGATTCCTGCGAGACAGTGACCAACACAAAGCAGGGGGGGGTTTCCTCTCCGTCTCATACCTTGCTAGCTATGTCGCTAGAAAGGGATCCATGCCATTGACAGGTTTTAACTTCTTGGAGCTGTTTTTGTAACCCTCTTTGGTTCCCATAATGAGACAAAGCACCACCCCTCTGTACAAGAACGGGGAACAGAACTATATACAAACTGGAGTGCAACTGAAGTCCTCTACAGAGTGAAAAATGTAAACTTACTCGTCCGTCACAGATCTTAGTGTCTTCCCTTTGTAAGGCATAATAAACAGTGTCATTATATAGAAATAGGAAAATGTTCCGTCTTCACAGACTCACGCAGGATGAAATCTTTCGATTTGGGACCCGCAAACTAGTAGGTCACACCTGAGGAAATTGTTTTGGATGAAGTCTCGAGGAAACCCTTCGCACAGACCGAAATGGGCTGCAAATGGATGTTGCGTGGGGCGAGTTGACAGAAATTTCTGCTGTGTGGCTTACTTTGGTTGTGGGAACCTGATGCGCGAGGTTGGGCTTTTGGAATGTGAGAACGCTTGAGTTTTTATGTCTACAGTTTGATTTTTTTCGGACAAAGGGCTGAGCCGCGTCATCCAAAGTACCGGTACTGGCAGAATGTAGGTCAATACGACACACGGCAATAATTTATCTGTCAACTGTGGAAACCCAACGAGGCTAGCTCACGAAAAAGGAGCCATTTTGTCATGGTCGAGGTGTGACATCGTGAAGGGGCGGGCGAAAAACCCAGCGTAACGTTACCCAAAGGTTCATTTTCTGGGACGTCAACGGCCCTGATTTATTCTGAATTTGTTTTGCCCAGGGAGGCATAAAGACACGCTCCGTGTCGACTAGCAACCTGCACCCCACACACGACCATGGGTAGATTTATCTCTCCTGGATGAAGGTTTCCTTACCGGATTTAATTTTGGATAACTTTGATATACATTTCTCTTCGTCGCTTCTGTGACTTGGGGTAGGCAGTCCAGGTATACAATTTATTGAACAAGAAAATCACAATACGCTGAAGCTTGACTACAATTGGCATTATGTTGTGAAGTTTGTAAACAGGAATCGGAAAATGAAGACTCTTAGGCGTACAAGCCAACATTTTATCATCCAAAGTAGTATTCAAAAATTACTTCATACCGCACTTGGTCTCCGTCTGGAAATAGGCCTATGAATCGTGTTTAATCCCAAGTACCACCATTGCCTCATTGAAAAAAAATCCACCACATCAGATTTCGATCAGTGAAATCGGCGACAGTTGTTCTCTCTCTTATTTTGCCGTGCAACCGGTCGCAGAAAACGTCACTTATTAACTGTCTAAGAATGAAACTGCACCTGACCGGTTTTCTAGGCCTGCTTTTAATGGAAAGGCTAGTATTAAACGCCTCAGTTACGAAAGAGCTGAGGATAGCGAAACTGACAACACTTATCCTATGCCCCTCTCTCCACAAAATGGTCCACTGTCTTGTCAATAGACACTTCTTCCTTAGCTGGATGCTAAAACTGACGACGAAGTTACCAATACATGACACGCGGAGCCCAGACGGTATCTATTGCATTATGAGGGACAGTTCCAGGGAGGAAGCGGGTGAGACCGAGACACGCTGGTCCCCGGGGAGCGTGAGTCGAAATCCCCGCCTCGGACGAGGGGGATGAGCGTCGCCGGCTAATTTGTTCCCCGGCCGGGGGTAAATCCATCTTACCCCGCAGCACCATAACACCCGGCGGGGTGCTATCCACGTCTTTGCCCAGTGCGCGGGGCGTCAAGTGTCGCGCTTCGCCTGTCGGCTGCTCAAGAGTATCAGGCTGGTTTCAATGTTGGCTCCCATGTCACGAGGTCTGATGTCTTATAATGGAGATAATGGGTTTATCTCGATAATTGACGACATCAAGACTTTCGGGGATTTTTTTTTCTGTTAGCGGGAATAACGGAAGTCGAAGGTGTTGAGCTGTTGATGGAGTCTTTGTGATCTCAAAGTGTTTGTGTCTGGTTAAAACATCAACTTTTCCAATCAATTAAGGTCGGCCCCTTATATGCTCTTTGGAGTTTCTTCGAATCATTAATACTGACAACTTTAAAAACACGAGCAGAAGTTGTTCAACTTAATAATCACGACATCTTTCTAACTGACGTGGGTCAGTAAATGAAGCTCTGTCATAAACCAGGTAGGCCTATTGAAACCAACTGCTACGTGCAATCTGATGTCCAAGTGTAGTGATTATATTGGTGAATTTTTTCGAATGCAAATGGATACACAATTTCGGAACGCCAATGTTGACACAGTTTGGACACATGTGTCATCGCGACTATCAGTTTACATAGTGATATAATCGACAATGATCAGATAATGAGGTTATAATGGATTGCTTTGCAAAAGCCAAACATGTCATGTTTAAACGCAATAGCTCAAGGACTGTATGAGAGATCTTTCAAATTCAGAGGGAAAGTGCATCCAGATATACAAAGGAATGACGATCAAAATGGTCCATTTTACACCAAATTTGAAATTGTTGTTGGATAATCAAAGTCGAAATAAAGAAGATGTACATTAAAATAATTATTTGAGATAAAAGTTCTCAACATTAATCAACTCTCAACTACTTTTACAGATATTTTATGATTTCAAGAATAACGACTGTGCATTAACATTGTCAAACACAACGACACAATTGTATCCAGACCAACCTGTTTCCATGAATAGGCCTATTAGGCTTTTGCATTTGTTTGGTTTTAGCAAAACGTTGCTTTATCAGTCGTTTGCTGTCAACCAAGTCAAATATGA